>JAFIRS010002415.1:0-218290 GCA_018342105.1 Gonioctena quinquepunctata
ATTAAAACCTGTCATGGGGTATGATAGATTGATTTGTTGAAAATATAAACAGAATGTTCATAAAATCAGATGTGGAATCATCTGCGACTGAAAGATAAACCTTAGTCACTATCTTCCATCGTCAAGATAACCTCTTGTGGGGTATTCATGTTGAAAGGGTAACATTCTCATTGAATATTGATAGAAAGATTTTTCTGTGAATTGAAAATCCACGATTAAAATGAAGTTTTTTTTTTTTTTTTTTTTTTGTGAATGTCTAACAGAAACAACTACTTCCCCCGGCTAAAGCCACGCTGGACATTGAACTACATCTGATAGATATTCTGAAAAGGCCCTAACTCAAAAGAAAAATTCTAAAAATTGAAAATTTGCATTTTCATTCAGATAGTTATTTGATTTTCTATTCCAGTCTTAATTAAGAACTCATAAAGATGAATGAGGCAAAGAAGAATGTTTTCCAAAAGAGAGTACTCACCAGAAATCATTCATACATTGACGCAGGAGACATCGCATTCACTAGGTCTTCAATACATTTTGTCGACGAAAATCTATTTCACGCTTCCACGATCATCAGGAAGACCGAAAGGAATGGGAAACACATTTCCAAGAAGCAATCTCACTTTGCAAAGATGGAAAAAGTTAGAATCATTTCTTTGGAGAGACACTTTGAAATTCGTGTTTTCTGACATAAAACCTGTCATGGGGTATGATAGATTGATTTGTTGAAAATATAAACAGAAATGTTCATAAAATCAGATGTGGAATCATCTGCGACCGAAAAAGATAAACCTTAGTCACTATCTTCCATCGTCAAGATAACCTCTTGTGGGGTATTCATGTTGAAAAGGAAACATTCTCAATTGAATATTGATAGAAAGATTTTTTCTGTGAATTGAAAAAATCCACGATTAAAATGAAGTTTTTTTTTTTTTTTTTTTTTTTTTTTTTTTTTTAATTTCCAAAAAAAAAAAAATACTTCCCCGGCTAAAGCCCCGCTGGACATTGAACTACATTTGATAGATATTCTGAAAAGGCCCTAACTCAAAAAAAAAAATTCTAAAATTAAAAATTTGCATTTTCATTCAAATAGTTATTTTGATTTTCTATTCCAGTCTTAATTAAAAACTCATAAAAATAAATGAGGCAAAAGAAGAATGTTTTCCAAAAGAGATTGTCACCAGAAATCATTCATAACATTGACGCAGGAGAGACATCGCATTCACTAGGTCTTCAATACATTTTTGTCGACGAAAACTATTTCACGCTTCCACGATCATCAGGAAGACCGGAAGGAATGAAACACATTCAAGAAGCAATCTCACTTTGCAAAGATGGAAAAAGTTAGAATCATTTCTTTGGAGAACACTTTGAAATTCGTGTTTTCTGACACAAAACCGTCAGGGTATATAGATGATTTGTTGAAAATATAAACAGAATGTTCATAAAATCAGATGTGGAATCACTACGAAAAGATAAACCTTGTCATATCTTCTATCGTCAAGTATTTGTGGGTATTCATGTTGAAAAGGAAAATTCTCAATTGAATATTGATAAAAGTTTTTTGTGATTGAAAAATCCACGAAAATAAGTTTTTTTTTTTTTTTTTTTTTTGTGAATGTCTAACAGAAACAATCTTCCCCGGCTTAAACGCTGGACATTAACACACTGAAGTATTCTGAAAGTCTAACTCAAAGAAAATTTCTCAAAATTGAAAATTTGCATTTTCATTCAGATAGTTATTTGATTTTCTATTCCAGTCAATTAAGAACTCATAAAAGAATGAGGCAAAGAAGAATGTTTTTCAAAAATACTCACAGAAACTCATAACATTGACGCAGAACACGCATTTCACTAGGCTTAATAATTTTGTCACGAATTATTTCACGTCTCCGATCATCAGGAAGCGAAGGAATGGAAAACATTTCAAAAGCTCTCACTTTGAAAGATAAAAAGTTAGAATCATTTTTCTGGAAGACTTTGAAATTCGTGTTTTCTGACATAAAATGTCATGGTGTATAGATTGATTTGTTGAAAATATCAGAATGTTCATAAAATCGATGTGGAATCATCTGGACTGAAAGATAACCTTGTCATATCTTTTCCATGTCAAGATACTTTGTGGGTATTCATGTTGAAAGGAAACATTCAAGATTTGAAGAAAGATTTTTCGTGAATTGAAAACCACGATTAAAATGAAGTTTTTTTATTTTTTTTTTTGTGAATGTCTAACAGAACAATACTTCTGGTTAAAGTACGCTGGAATTGAACTAATCGATAGATATTAAAGGCCCTAATCAAGAAAATTCTAAAATTGAAAATTTTGCATTTTTCCAGATAGTTATTTGATTTTCATTCAGTCTTTAATTAAGAATATAAAGAGAATGAGGTAAAGAAGAATGTTTTTCAAAGAAATTATTTCCAGAAATCATTCATAACATTTGATGGAGAGACAGCTTCACTAGGTCTTCAATACATTTTTGTCGACGAAAATCTATTTCACGCTTCCACGATCATCAGGAAGACCGGAAGGAATGGGAAACACAATCAATCTATCATACCCCATGACAGGTTTTAATGTCAGAAAACACGAATTTCAAAGTGTCTCTCCAAAAGAAATGATTCTAACTTTTTCCATCTTTGCAAAGTGAGATTGCTTCTTGGAAATGTGTTTCCCATTCCTTCCGGTCTTCCTGATGATCGTGGAAGCGTGAAATAGATTTTCGTCGACAAAAATGTATTGAAGACCTAGTGAATGCGATGTCTCTCCTGCGTCAATGTTATGAATGATTTCTGGTGAGTACTCTCCTTGGAAAACATTCTTCTTTGCCTCATTCATCTTGAGTTCTTAATTAAGACTGGAATAAGAAAATCAAATAACTATCTGAATGAAAATGCAAATTTTCAATTTTAGAATTTTTTTTGAGTTAGGGCCTTTCAGAATATCTATCAGATGTAGTTCAATGTCCAGCGTGGCTTTAGCCGGAAGTAGTTGTTTTCTGTTAGACATTCACAAAAAAAAAAAAAAACTTCATTTTAATCGTGGATTTTCAATTCACAGAAAAATCTTTCTATCAATATTCAATTGAGAATGTTTCCCTTTTTCAACATGAATAACAAGAGGTTATCTTGAGATGGAAGTAGTGACTAAGGTTTATCTTTCAGTCCAGATGATTTATCTGATTTTATGAACATTCTGTTTATATTTTCAACAAATCAATCTATCATACCCCATGACAGGTTTTAATGTCAGAAAACACGAATTTCAAAGTGTCTCTCCAAAAGAAATGATTCTAACTTTTTCCATCTTTGCAAAGTGAGATTGCTTCTTGAAATGTGTTTCCCATTCCTTCCGGTCTTCCTGATGATCGTGGAAGCGTGAAATAGATTTTCGTCGACAAAAATGTATTGAAGACCTAGTGAATGCGATGTCTCTCCTGCTCATGTTATGAATGATTTCTGGTGAGTACTTCTTTGGAAAACATTCTTCTTTGCCTCATTCATCTTTATGAGTTCTTAATTAAGACTGGAATAGAAAATCAAATAACTATCTGAATGAAAATGCAAATTTTCAATTTTAGAATTTTTCTTTTGAGTTAGGGCCTTTTCAGAATATCTATCAGATGTAGTTCAATGTCCAGCGTGGCTTTAGCCGGGGAAGTAGTTGTTTTCTGTTAGACCATTAAAAAAAAAAAAAAAAACTTCATTTTAATCGTGGATTTTTAATTACAAAAAATTTTTATAATTTAATTAAATTTTCCCTTTTAACATGAATACCCCACAAGAGGTTATCTTGACGATGGAAGATAGTGACTAAGGTTTATCTTTCAGTCGCAGATGATTCCACATCTGATTTTATGAACATTCTGTTTATATTTTCAACAAATCAACGTTAGCGTAATTGATGGCAATTTGAGAATCAATAAATACATTCTGAAATCTACTTTTCCGAGTGGCCGCGTCATCAGTTTCATTTTTATTTTGAGTAAGGGTCCTCCCAAAATATCTATCAATCATAGTTCTATGTCCAGTGACACATTCAGCCGTCTCCGACTGAGACTGAAAACTGCAACATGGATTAGGTTGGGACATGAAATGTTTTCATTGCATATTTATAATCTACGCATACGACTTTATCATTAATTTTTTTTTCCTACAATATTGTTGGGCCCGTTCATCCTCTCTTCTGCAGTAGGCAGCGAGCACGTGTTGCTGCCGCTAATATTGTAAAGTGTTTATTGTTGGCGTCGTTATCAATATTCATACTGTAATTTTCAAAATGCCCACTCCAGAAATGAGTTATTGGTGATGTCATGTGCCTGGTTGTAAGAATACAAGAACAAGAACAAGAACAAGAAAAACACCGCAAATGTTATTTTTCTGCGTGCCCTTCGAGGAAAAAAGAAAAAAAGTGGTTTGGTGTTGCTCGTCGGAAGTACATACCAACAAAATCACAATTATTTTGCTGCGAGGATCATTTCACTTTGAAGGATGATATGGAAAACAACATTCATTAACGGGTACTGCAAAAAAAATGAAAAAGACGTTCTGCCCCACATTTTCAACTGTCAGAAGAACAGAAATGTTGCGGAAAATGTTCGTCCCACTCCGGTCAAGAGAACTCGTTAAACACAAGTGGGGGAAATATTGGAGGAGTCAGTTGCTACACATCCTGTATCCTCAAACTTCGAAGAAATTAATAAAAATGAAATATTGAACGTCACAAGTGAGAATGAATAATCATTGAGATATATGTACAGTGAGTTATATGTCCAGGATTCCAGAAATGAGGATTTCGAAATAGTTGACTCCAAAAATCTTATAGTTCTAGAAGTTAAGGTAGGAGTCGCAATGGACAATTTTCAACCGTAATCAGCGACTCGCCTTTCTGTTAACAATGAACGAGTTGTTGGTGTAATTGGGATGAAATTTTCTACAGAGATGCATGAATTTTTTTTTTTTTATGTTCTGGTTCTCACGGAAAGGGATATCCTGTAATGTTCAGAGAACATCGTGGGAACCAAGGGAAAGAAGGTAGGAGTTGGTGTTCTTCTTAAATTTCTGGAGGTTGTATGCCTCGGGGAACACCTCCCTAGGCAATGAGTTCCAAAGCCTCGCTGTTCGTTGGATGAACGAGTCTTTGGAAAGTGATGTTCTGCAGGTCTCCAAAGTGACCACGAAGGGGTGTGATGACTGAACTTGACGGGTTAGTCTCGAAGAGACTGTCAAAGCAGGAACGATTGTTGATATTTCAGAAGAGCATCGCCCATGAAAATATCTATAAAATAGAGACAAATCGCCAACTTTTCTACGGTGTTCCAGACAAGTGAGCGAGTTTGTAAGCGAGGCATCACCGACGAGACGAATTGCCCTTTTTTGAACAGAATCCAATAGCCTCAGGATATGTTTAGGTGCCGCGCTCCAAATATGGGAACAGTATTCCAGGACAGGTCGGATCTGTGCCTCATAGATCATAAGCAGCTGGGTGGGGGTGAAATAGCTCTTGGCACGAAACAAAAACGTTGGAACTGTTTTACCCATCGATATGGATGACTTCAGTGGTATGGTTACTCCTGACAAAGTTATGTTAGGCACAGTGAGATCGACTTTTCTAGAGAAAAGACATGCTTGTATTTTGTTTGCATTGAATTCTACCAAGTTATTAGATGCCCACTCGAGAATTGTTGCTAAGTCCATATTTATATTATTAACATTTCTTCCTCGTTCATTTCTGATTTCATGGGCTGATATAGAGGCCCTGGAAGAGAAAGCGGTATGGAGGGTACTATCTTCGGCAAAGCTGTGTACTGGACATGAAGTTGCTTTCAACAGGTCGTTGATGTGAAGTAGAAATAGTGTTGGTGCGAGAATAGATCCTTGCGGAACACCAGCATTTATGAGTAGAGTGTCAGATGAAACTCCATCGACCACTACATGGAGAGACCTTTTTGAGAGAAAACTAGCAAGCAGAGAACACAGCTGAGGGGGCAAGCCATAAGACGGAAGCTTGTCCCTGGTGCCAAACTCGATCGAACGCCTTGGAGATATCTTATGCCACAGCTAAAGTTTCTCCATACTTTTCAATAGATAGCTGCCATATATTTGAGACGTAAGCGAGCAGGTCACCAGTTGATCTCTGATGGCGGAAGCCATATTGCCTATCGTTGACAATTCCTGAGTCTTCCAGATATTTCATGAGCTTGATGTTGATGGCTTTTTCCATGACCTTTGAAATAATAGATAGCAGTGCGATAGGTCTGTAGTTGCTAGGTAGGGCCTTTTTGCCTTTTTTAGGGACTGGCTGTACTCTTGCAATTTTCCAATTGGACGGAAATACCCCCAAATTGTAAGAGTGGTTGAACAACTTGCAAAGAACAGGTGTTAGTTCGGGGGCACATTTCTTGAGAACAATCGGCGGGATTCCGTCAGATCCACAGGCTTTGTTGGTGTTGAGACCCAGCAAAATCTTTCTGATAGTACGTTGGCGAAAGGTGATCTCGGGCATGTGACTGTCAATAGGTGTAATGTTCGGGGGTTGTTTTCCCGATGAATCCAGAGTGGAATTTCCAGCAAATAGGTGCGCAAAGATATTGGCTTTGTCCTGGGCAGTCGTTGCTAGTGTTCCATCTCCTTTGGTTAGAGGAGGAAATGAGCTGGAAGTGAAGTTTCTTCCCACAGCTTTGGCGAAAGACCAAAATGAACGGAATCCGTTAGGACATTCAGCAAGTTTTGATCTTATTTTGGAATTGTGGGCATCTTTTGGGCATTCTATTGTCTCTTTGTATATGCCTCTAGCCACGACATATGCTGCTCTGGTCTCAGGGCCCGGATTTTTTAGCCATCGTTGGTATGCTGCCTGTTTGGAAGCCACAGCTCTAGAGCAGTTTCTGTTAAACCAGGTCTTATCGGATGATGTTCTTCTTTCGGTATTCGGTATGTAGATTTGCATCCCCAACATGATGATTTCAGAAATTGTCTCAGCACATCGTGTTGGATCTACTGAAGAGAAACAAACTCTCTTCCATGGAAACGCTGAGAAAAACATACGAAGACCTTCCCAGTCGGCCGAATTGTAATGCCACATGAGACGGGGTGGTATTGTGCAGCTCGATGGTAAATGGAAAGAGCATGTTGTGGAGATGAGGGTGTGATCAGAGTTTCCAAGTGGGGCACAAACTTCTATTCTATACGGGTCAGGATTGGTGGTGAGGAAAAGATCTAGTGTATTGGCAGACTGGTTGTTGACATCAGGGATGCGGGTTGGTAGCTCGACCAGTTGTTCTAGACCATGAGTGATGGCGAAGGCCTCGGCTTGACGACCCGCATCATCTGTTTTGTTAGAGAATTTGAGCCAGGCAGCGTTATGTACATTAAAGTCTCCCATGATTATGGTTTCAGCTGTTGGATGGTTCTCCTGAATGTAGTCCAGTTTGAGTGATAAAAACTCAAAAAGGTCGTTATATGAAGGTTCATTAGGTGATAGGTAAAGGCAGCAGAGGAACTTAGTCAGTTTGGTATCAGATAGCTTGAACCACATCACATCAATATATGTCATGTAATCCGTGGCAACTCCCAAAACTGGATAAGTACTCCAAAAAAAAATCTCAAATCTGAACAAGTTTGAGGTTATCAAGCTTTTTATTCTTGTATTCATTTTAGAATCATGAATTAGCTAATGACGTCACTCAGGTTATCAAGAATGCATCAAACCAAAACAAAGTTGAAAAAATCTTCTGATTTTCGAATTTAGAGCGATTCGGTCCATTTTATGGCGGACCTAGTTCAGCTACCGACTGCAAGAGGGCGATTTTACAAGCTTTTAATTAACTTGCAATGTTCGTATGTGAGTTGTACGTTGAAAAAAACTTGCGGCTCCAAGATTGTGGACGAGATTTTTGTTACTGGTCCGATTCGATTCAAAATTGGTATCTGGCGGTTTTCGGGGTCGAACGTTAATTCATTGAAAAATTCAAATTCAGGAGCTGATGGTGGTTTTGTATAGCTGTCATTATTGTCAAAATTAATTAATTCAAGATGGCGGCTCCGGGCGTTTCTTTTCAAAATTGGTATGTCGTTGTTTGTAGGATCGGATATTATGAATTTAGTCAATGATTAATGATTTTTCGTCAAAATTCATAAATTAAAGGTGGCGAGCTGCCATCTTCAATTTATGAATGATACCGGCCGATTTTCAGATGGTCTTCTCATTGAAGAACTAGATAGCTCAATACTACAGAAGCCCCATATTAACGTTACTTCAACAAAAATGCATAGAGGCCCAGTAACTAAATAGCACAAAATAAAATAATTAATAAAAAACATTTTTATTCAAATGCCCTAAAAAGTTTAAAAATAATTTCTTTGGATGTGTGACATAGGTTATTCTGTAACAGAATCAAAAACTCGGTTCACAAGAATACCAGTTCTTGCCTATTCAAACTGAAAACATTGCGTGGTACTGAAGACATTGCGTTGCAAGGTTTTGTATCTGTTACAGAATTACTTACACACATCAAAGAAAATTATATTTCCTTTTCAGTGCATTATAAAAAAAGCTCTGGATTTTTCGAAATCATAATTGTGAAATCGCCGTAAATGTCGACAAAAAAAACAATCTTCAACCCCAATTCTAAAACTCCCAGAAAACAATTTTCAATAGAATCGCATCAAATCACAAAAAATTCGTCCCCAGCCCCAAAAACTTCTACACACAAAATACGAATTATGAATAGAACCAGACTATAAATCACAAAGCTCATCCGCCATTTCGTCAGATATCTGATTGTTGTTTTTCAAGAAAAGTAACGCAATCAAAGTTTTCGCGATTTCCAAAGTTATCCAACAATCAAATTTGGATGATATTTTGTTAATATGGGGTTTTCAAGGGACTGAAATAAAAACAACCCAACAGAATCCCTAGTATTTTGCAATTTTGATGTAGGTAATTTTAGTGCAACGGTCTATAGAAAAAACATTATAAGGACATTGGAAGCAGTCATACATTCATTTTACTTACCCTTTCCATAAATGGCACACATAGTCTGATCATCATGTGCCTGTATTCAAATTCGAGTTCGCTTTCACTTAAAATTATATTGAAGTTGTTTTTCGAAAAACTTCCTTCTCGAAAAAAATTACAAAAGGTAGAAAGGGGTGTTTCGTTTTTCGCGAATATCCCGAAAACTAATGCAGATATCTGAAATCTAAGTGAAATCCTTAAACAGGAAATTTCCTAAAAAAGTCTCACCTCCCGGAATCCTACCACCAATTCTTCCTGACATGTTTTTTGGGTAACCTTCCACAGTCTGAAAATGAAAATATATTCAGGAAAATCTATACAAGTGGAGAAAGGGCAAACTAATTAGTTCACCCCGATAAGTTTGCCCTTTCTACACTAGTATAGATTTTCCTGATTATATTTTCAGACTGTGGAAGGTTACCCAAAAAACATGTCAAGAAACGTTGTTCCTCCACGAAAAACCACGTTCATTCAATACCTACCACTAATATTAATAATTTTAATTCATAGGTGAAAATAGGGCTAACAACGCGGAAACCGTACAATTTGTTCACTTTAACAAAAACAAAAACAAAATCTTTTTTATTAACAATTGAAGGTATTGAAAAATGAAATGTTCAAAGTAGATATGGCTGCAAAAAATCGGGACCTCTTTTCCACTTTTCTAAAGAAGTACCCAGAATCTAGGGAACCCGCTGGAAACTCCCATAAGAGCCTGTGTATTAGTAATTTTCCCCGATTTTTCCCTAGATCTAGGGAAATTTTCAAAAAGTGCCAAGGTCCAACGTAATAATTTTGCGACCACAAATCAGATCCTTGGGGAACACCCATTTTTACGTGTTTGAGGCCTATATTATCCTAGATCTACTGTATTTTAAAGGTCAACCTGATGGATTTCTACCATTTAAAATGACTTTTTGCCTTATTCCACATAGAGGATTGGACTTTTTCCCTAGATCTAGGGATTTTTCACGCATATTAAGGTATTTCACCTAGTTTTTTCCTAGATTTTCTGAATTTCAAAACATAACCTGATGGATTTCTCATGACTGATTGAATTTTTCCCTAGATCTAGGTTTTTTTTTTATATATGTTGACTATAGATTAGTCTTTCCATGTGGATTTTTTAGGGTAATCCTGATGGATATCCCATGGAATAAGTGATTTTCTCCTAGTTCAGACTTTTTTTCCCTAGATTTTCTGAATTCTTAGCGTTAACCTGATGGATATCTCATGAGAGACAAGTTCTTTTTTTCTAGATTTAGGGATTTTTCCCTAGATTTTCTGAATTTTGAGGGGTTAACCTGATGAATTTCTCATGGATGAGTGAATTTTTTCCCTAGATATATGTATTTCTCATGAAATATGTGATTTTTCCTTTAGATTTAGGGATTTTTCCACGTAGGTTCACATAGTTTATCCCTAGATCTACTTAATTTTGAGGGTTATTCTCATAAATTTCTTAGGGTGTGTTTTTCCCTAGATCTAGGGATTTTTCATGTAGGTTGAGACATGTTTATGTATGAATATAAGATTTTTGTATGAGGTTAGTGAAGTCTATGATGTGAATTCAGATGAAGGTTCTTCGATGATGGTTGTTTTGAAGTGGAGGATATTGTAAATCTAAGTGAGTTTGATGTTTTTATTAACCTAACCTAACCAAACTCTGCTAACATTGTTATTATATGAGTATTAGTTTCTTCTGTAAGCATTCAAATGACTTTATTTTTTTTCAATTAACCTAACCTAACCAAACTCTGCTAACATTGTTATTATTTATGTATTAGCTTATTCTGCAAGCATTCAAATGACATCAATAATTTTTTTCAAATCAACCCAACCCAACCAAAATATGCTGACACAATAATTCATCATATTATATAAAGGGTGAGTTTCTCTGCGAGTATCGAAACCTAACCCAAACAAACTCTCCTAACATAATAATTATCATATTATATAAAGGATGAGTTTCTCTGCAAGCATCGAAAAACGTCTAATGTACTGTATCCTACTGTATTATATCATTTGATTTCCATTCTGGCTCACTCGATTTGGTCAATAGACAGAAAGATGGAGAGAGAGCGAGGGGCGAATCACAAGAAAAGAGAAACAACGTCTGTCATCAACTTGTCAATATAAGTCAGTCTTTTTTCATTGTCATTTTTATATACGAGATTAAATATTCGTATTGTAAGTGTTGTCTTACATTCATAATCAATCAAGCATAAACATCATCATCCAATCAATCATAAACATCATCATCCAGCAAGCATACTATCACACCGCAAGCAATCCAGTAAGTCGAGTGAAAAATCTCATGAGACCGAACATGGCCGCTTCGAGACGGATATGATTCAAACAGTTTACTCAAGTCGAAGAAGCATTCACATCAACTCAGGTCCTTCGAATCAATCAATTCAAACAAGACATCCCAATTACATATTAGCAAACTAGTCAAGTTAGGACTTGGTTCCAATAAACAATTCCACTTTCCTGTGCCAGTTCCATTGGAATTTGAAAACCAGACAATACAACCACTTAGCCATTCAGTGAAAGGTAACTGGGGATACATCCAAGAGTAAGTCTCGCTTTCCTTAACCAATTATCCTTCTTTGTTCTCAACTTATTTATCGCTGTGGGTTCTCATCGGTCAAAATGACCGAAGAACAAATCAAAACTTTGCATTACAAACGAGGTGGTATCAAAGCACATATTACACGTTTCTCAAAATTCTTACAAAACATAACAGATGATTCTCTATTAGAAGAATTATGTACACGTTTAGAAAAAATGAATCATTTATGGAATGAGCTACAAAATATTCAAACGGAATTAGAAAAATTGACAGACAAAAACACCACAGTTGAAGATCAACTTACTGAAAGAGAAGAACTTGAAAACTCTTTTTTTAAAGCTGTTGGTCACGCAAAGCGGTTGGTAAAACAATTTACACAAACCCCAATCATTGCAAACACCCCTCCGAATCCTCAAAATCTTCTAAATAATTCAGTTATACAAAACACGAATTCAAAATTGCCAAAATTGAATTTACCTGAATTTCATGGGTCATACGAAAAATGGCTTCAATTTGCTGATACCTATAAAGCCAGATCCATAATTGCCAATCTATAAATAAAATTCAAAAATTCTGGTATCTGAAATCTTGCATCAAAGGTGAAGCCGTAAATGTCTTGACAGCTTTGGAAGTATCTGAAGCAAATTACGATGAAGCGTGGGATCTCCTTTGCGAACGGTATCAAAATAAGAGGGTCATAATTCAATCGCATTTAAACGCAATATCTGATCTGCAGAGTGTGCAGGAAAAGTCGCAAATTTTGCTCAGAAATATAATTGATACTGTAAATCAACATTTGAGAAGTCTTGAATCTTTACAATTACCTGTAGACAAATGGGACACTCTCATCATCCACATAGTTTCATCCAAATTAGATGCGACTACAAAACGTGAGTGGGAGGAACACGCATTGAATCTCAAATCAGATCTTCCTACATTTGAAGAATTCACTTCATTTCTAAATTAAAAGTGCCAACTATTAGAGGGTTTACATTCAAACAAGCAAGTTTGTCATTCAACGCCAAAACATTTAGTTAAAAGAACATCTCACAATTCAAGTATTGTGCATGCTGCTACCACAGATCCAGTGTGCATTCTTTGCCAAAAAGATCATTTTATATTTACATGTGAAAATTTTCTGAAACTTAGCATACCACAACGTATTAACGAAGTCAGGAAACTTAAGGCATGTAAAAACTGTCTACGAAAGGGACACTCATCAAAGGATTGTGAAAATCCACATTCCTGTAAGAAATGTTCTCTTCGTCACAATACTCTTTTGCATTTAGAAAGAGGCAATCTTCTACTGTCACAGCCTCGGCGCCTTTGCCAAGTATTGAAGGTCCTTCACAATCTGTTTCTAACATTTCACAATCAACTTTTACTGCTTGCTCGCCACAAAATGCATACTTTGAATCATACGTAATGCTTTCTACAGCAATAATATGCATTAATGATAAATATGGTGAAACTCATAAATATCGAGCTATTCTAGACAACTGCTCACAGTCAAATTTCATCACTGAAAGGTTATTCGAAATTCTACAACTTCCTCTATCAAAGGTTACACATTCAGTTGAAGGTTTCGGTTCGAATATAACGTCCATACTCCACAAAACACATGCTACGATCAAATCAACAACAAATTCGTACGTTTTACGAGATGTACCCTTTTTGATATCTAAGAAAATCACAAGGGACTTACCTGCATTTTCATTTGATATAAGCTATCTCAAAATTCCACAAAATATTGTTTTGGCAGATGAAAAATTCAATGAACCTGGTCCAATCGACCTGCTCATTGGAGCTCCTATTTTTTGGGATTTGATTTGTGTCGGACGTATAAATTTACTCAATAATCATGCAGTTTTACAAAGAACAAGGCTTGGTTGGATATTGTCCGGACTTTTGCCAATATCATATGCAAATACTCCAAGTTCAGTGTGTAATCTTACATGACAGAACGATAATATTCAAGATTTGTTAGAGCGCTTCTGGAAAATAGAAGAATGTCAAACACGAGTGAAATATTCTCCAGAAGAAGCAGAATGCGAAGAACATTTTATTAAAACCACAGTTCGCAATGAATCCGGTAGATTCATTGTCAGTTTGCCTATTGAGGACAACATTAAACAACTTGGTGAGTCTTTTGACACAGCTCCCAAGAGGTTTTATGCCATAGAGAAAAAACTATTGAAAACCCCTGATTTCAAGCAACAATATGTCTCTTTTATGAACGAATATGAGGAACTCGGACATATGTCAAAATTGAATACTAAAAATGATTCGTTCAGAAATTTGACATACTATTTACCTCATCATGGCGTATCGAAACTGGCCAGTACTACCACAAAGCTCCGTGTCGTTTTTGATGGTTCGGCAAAAACTTCTAGTGGGATTTCACTAAATGATGTTTTAAAAGTGGGTCCTACCATTCAGAACGATTTGTTTACAATAGTGACCAGATTTCGAACCTATCAGTATGTGGTAACAGCCGATATAGAGAAACTGTATCGAATGGTGATCATACAACCCGATCAACGTGATTTGCAACGCATATTATGGCACTCTGATTCATCTCATGAACTAGGTCACTATCAATTGAACACAGCCACTTATGGTACTGCCAGTGCTTCATTTCTTTGTATTCGATCTTTATTTCGATTAGCTATAGAAAATTAATCAGAATTCCCTCAAGTTAATGAAATTATCAGGTCCAGTTTCTATGTAGATGACTTGCTGACAGGTTTCAATTCTATTCAAAATGGAAAACAAGTTTTATCGAAACTCACTCATATTTTAAGCTCAGCCGGTTTCAATCTTAGAAAATTTGTCTCAAATAACTCTGAGCTTCTAGAAAACATTTCTGGAGTCCAATCTCAATCATCACAAACTTTTATTTCCGATGACAAAGTCACAAAAACTCTGGGTTTAACATGGAACTCAGTAGAAAATATTTTCAAGTATACTGTTAGTCATGATCAAGCATCAAATGTCACAAAGCGCACAATACTATTTGCATTGGCGCAAATTTTTGACCCGTTAGGTCTCATTGGTCCTTGTACTATCAAGGCCAAAATTATTATTCAAAAGCTTTGGGAACTAGGTCTCCATTGGGAAGAAAGCCTTCCTGTCTCTTTGCATTATTCATGGCTCGAATTTTCGAGTCAAATACTTCATTTAAACTATCTGCGATCAACTGATCAATTCAATAAAATTCATGTTCATTCAGTTTGCGCAAAGTCCCGAGTGGCGCCGCTCAAAGTAGTAACATTACCCAAGCTCGAACTCTGCGCAGCTCTACTAGATATTCAACTTACTCAAAAGGTAGGTACTTCAAGCTATTCCTAACAATATCGAATACATTCATTATTGGACTGACTCAACTATTGTATTAGCATGGATTAACACTGAGCCACATCAACTCAAGACGTTTGTGTCTAATCGAGTCACTGAAATACAGCAATTTTCAAATAAAAATCAATGGAGTCATGTTTCCTCTGAATCGAATCCAGCAGATATCATATCACGAGGTCTCAATCCAAGGGAATTGATAGAATGCAAAATGTGGTGGACCGGTCCTGCTTGGATGTCCCAAGAGGAATCTTTCTGGCCCAAAGCTTATATTTTGCCCAATTCAAAAATTCCTGAGCTCAAGAAAACCGATCTCAGTCTAATATCAGTGATAGAAACCCAAGATATCAATATCATTGATCGTTTTTCCTCATTCAAAAGACTTCAAAGAGTCCTAGCTTATTGTCTGCGATTTGCAAACAACTCAAAAATCTCAAATCCTGAAGCTCGCCTTTCAGGTCAATTATCAAAAGCAGGAATTGACAATTCCGTTAATACAATTTGTAAATTAATTCAAGGAAACTCATTCCCAATAGAGTTGAAATCACTTAATGAATCAAAGAACATATCTCCAAATAGTAAAATTATGTCATTAAATCCATTCTTGGATAATAACGGTTTAATCAGAGTAGGTGGAAAACTGAAATATTCCAACATTTCATATAACCACAAACATCCGAGTTTATTACCACATCAGGGTAATTTTACGAAATTGATAATTTTGCATGAACATTTAAGGCATCTTCATGCAGGTGCTCAAACCACTCTGGCGGCTGTTCGATCAAATTTTTGGCCAATCAACGGACGTAGTGCCGTTCGAGGAGTTTTACGTGAATGTGTAACTTGCTTCAGGTCTAAACCAATAGATATCAAATGGGAGATATTCCACATTCACGTCTACAACCGCAACGCCCGTTTGCGACAACCGGCACAGACTTTGTTGGCCCGTTTTACATCGAAGATGGTAAAACCAGGAGTAGAAAAATCGTCCAAATGCTATTTATGTATTTTTATATGTTTTGTTATAAAGGCGGTTCATTTCGGAATCAAGACGATCTTTCTTCGGAATCATTTTTAAAATGCTTAACAAGATTTGTGGCAAAAAGCGATGTTTGCACCGACATTTATAGTGATAACGGTACCAATTTTGTTGGTGCTGACCATGAATTGAAAGTTATTTTATCGAATCTTAAAGATAATAATCACTTCAATGAATTTCTTACTTTAAACAAAATAAACTGGCATTTTTCACCTCCACATGCTCCCAACTTTGGAGGTCTCTGGGAAGCGTGTGTTAAATCCGCAAAATTTCATTTGAAAAGGATTGTTGGTAATTTCCACTTGACTGTTAAGGGCCTATACACAGTGATAACTCAGGTTGAGGCAGTCCTCAATTCCCGACCATTATCCCCACTGTCCAACGATCCCAATGATATTTCCCCTTTAACACCTGCACATTTCCTAATAAAAATGGCACAACCTCACCCGAACCTCGAAATTGGAACATTGGTTCTTCTTAAGGACGACAATACAGCACCATTATCCATTATGTTGGAAAATGGGCCGTATCACTGAAGTGTTTCCTGGTAAAGACAAAACAGTTCGGGTAGTGAACGTTAAAACAGCTAATGGAATTTTGAAAAGACCAGTGTCTAAAGTTTGCGCTTTACCAATAAACTCTTAAAAAAACAGTTCTCATTTAAAGACATTCATATGTATTGTTTTTGAAAGCCGATCCCTTCAAGGGGGGCGGCCTGTACTGTATCCTACTGTATTATATCATTTGATTTCCATTCTGGCTCACTCGATTTGGTCAATAGACAGAAAGATGGAGAGAGAGCGAGGGGCGAATCACAAGAAAAGAAGAAACAACGTCTGTCATCAACTTGTCAATATAAGTCAGTCTTTATTCATTGTCATTTTTATATACGAGATTAAATATTCGTATTGTAAGTGTTGTCTTACATTCATAATCAATCAAGCATAAACATCATCATCCAATCAATCATAAACATCATCATCCAGCAAGCATACTATCACACCGCAAGCAATCCAGTAAGTCGAGTGAAAAATCTCATGAGACCGAACATCTAACATGCGTTGGAAAACGTTAAAACGACTATACTACCACTTGGAAAAAACGTTGAAGATGTGCAAAGGTGCATTGAAAAACGTTGAACGACTATACACATATAGAGAACGTCTGAACGAACGTTGAAAAACGTCTAAGGAAAACGTTTAACGTGCTTCAAAATCATTGGAATTTTGTAGGTGAGCACACATCTTTATTATTAAACCAACCTCTACCACTTTCATACTCAAACACTATACTATGTAGGAGGTGAAGAAATAACACATTTTTTTTGTATATATATTTATTGAAATATAAAAAAATTACAATAATATAAAGTAATAGTAAATAATAATATATAATAATGAATTCCGAGAATATGAGGTGTTCTTGAACTCTGCTCCTCCAATGCTGCAACCCTCAGCGAAATCAGTCGATGTCCATCAACTCTTGATCAGGTCTGATGGAGTAATGTCCCAATGGAAGAGAATTGTAGGTTCCTAGGATGAGTATTCGCTTGTCATCGTCAGAACTGAGTGCCATCTTTTCTTGTTCCATTGGGAACACCTGGTGTTTTTCACTCCTGATCAATCGTTGATGAACATATTTTTTGGTTGAATTTTCCAAGCAGGATTCAAAGTCTTCAAATTTAATCATATTATCTACAACGGCTTTTTTCACCCCCTTTGCTTTCTTTGTAGTTCCCAAATTTGACAGATTTTGATAAATTTCATCTTTTTCATATCATCCTTTATCAAAATCGATTTCGAATTTTTCAATCTTGTCTATGGGTGTAAAAACCTCCGTAGTATATAATTTTGATCTGAGACCAGTGAAATCGGTCATGAGATTGCCATTATTTTCATCCTTCATTATTCCCAGGACTTTTTTGTTAACTGAAGGTATGTTATACATATTGTTCATGGATAATCGCTGGTATCGAGAATGTTATGGCAATCCTCACGAATTATTTCTAAACATCGGGACATTGTATTTCATAAATCAGCGAATCGGTATCAGTGTATAATACAGAACAATTATCTCCAAATCTTTGCCGCATATGTTCATAGTGGAAATTGTAAATTTTAGTTTGGATATATCAAGGATACTAAAGCCTACATATATTGGTTTGTTGAAATATATTTCGGTTTTATTCAATTCGATAGTCATCAAATATGGTTACTGACTTAAATTCTGGTTTGGAGATATATGATTCAGCTCCATATCTACCCTTCCATTCTGTAATAAGTTTCACATTGAAATGTTTTCTAATATTTTCAAGGTTTTACCACAACAGCGTTGTTCATTATTTATAAAGATTTTTTTCGAAATTAGTTTTAGCTTTTTTCCTCAATTCCGTATTAAGATCAACATATGGTTTTAACCAAGTGGACTGATTGAATTGAAGAACTCTATGGATTTCAGTTAGTATGACACCGTTAGACAAAGCCTGTTTCAGGTTAACGTATTGACTGATATATTTTTTCTCAGGGAAAAGAGTTGCCATTAGTTTAGTAATTCGGTTGATGATGATGTTGATTTCCCTGTTTTGGGATAAATGTGCTCAGGGCAGAAAGGAATATCATTGTTCTGATCATGAAGATATTGAGGATAATCTGAATCGACTTTGAGTATGTAACCTTTATCTGTATCATCAGGTATAGAGGAGACATCGTCGAATCAACCCACTCGAAACCTCCATAAGGAAGAGGTTGAGACATCGCCCAACCGTACTGTTTATCAATGTCAAAGTACATCAAATAACTATCAGGTTTTGATGAATCATATGATGGTAGATTTTTATTGTTGGCTTGAGCACGTCTCTTCGCGCAAATTTGGCTGAGTCCACCTCGAATAGCTTTCTCGATAAAAAGGAGCATGTCAACATCGGTAAGGAGTTCAAGTTCTTGTTCAGTACAATACAACATACACTGCCAAGTATAACCAGGCAGGATAAGACCATAAGTTTCATGTCTACTATAGCGAAATTTTTCGAAAACGTCGGCAAGCAATATTATGTCGGTTTTCATGTATAAATCGACATATTCGCACAAATCGACGCAATTGAAAGCATTCCATACGTTTTGAGCTCTTTCATATAGTTTTCGTGGACTCGGTTTTTCGGTAAGAGTATTATAAAAATGTTCAATAGAGGGGGCAGTCGTTTCATTGAATTTATCAAAGGAATCAAAATAATCGTATGGCATAACACCTTTTTTCGTCAGCAAATCATTTTTTTTCATTAGAGACCTCTGGAAATGGTGCTCTTAAATTTGGAAATTCTGATAGGTAGGATAATAATTCATCTAGAGAGGAATTCATAAAACGGAGAGAATCGATAAATCTTAAATGAAAGTTTGAACCGCCGATGTGTTTAGTAAATGAAATGTATTTTTGTTTTGTAATTGGAAGCAAATCAATTTTTCCTTGGATTTCAGTTGACATTTTTTTAATAATGAAATGGCTGTCATAGGCGCTGAGATTATGGAACACAGGGCTCATTTCGCTATGATTTCGATCAATATTACAGGATATTATTTGTTGGAGAAAAATGAAAATGGTCTCTAACTTCTTCATCACCTGAAGAAAACGGCTTTTCACAGATGTGACAATGAGTTGTTCGTTGCAATGCTGCTTTCTGTTCCACAGTCATTTTCAAATCGTATTGACAATTATGGACGGATTCGATTTCTTCTGTTAATTCCAAAAGCTGGTTCGAAAACCATTCCATAGAGTTCTTCCCTTTCTACGAATGGTGAAAAGAACGGGTGGTGTCATAAGAACATTTTACATAGTAGCCGATAGTAGCCGATTGTAGCCGAAGTATGCCATTGATATTTTGTTCCGTCTTGAATTTTATTAAGTATACTTTCAATGTCTGCGTATACAATGAAAGATACTTTTTCTTTAAATTTATAATCTTTGAATTTGAGAATAGTTTTTTCACGGGTTGGCATTTTAATTCTACAATCGTTCATTTTCCTACATAATTCAGTATGATTTTGCAATTTTTCCTCCTATCTGAAATAATGAAGGCATCTATCACAAATGATTTTTTTTTGCATTTTGGAAAGGAGCCTGGATGATACTTTATATAACAATAATGACAACAAATCGGTTTGTCATCAGAATATTGATTTTGAATAAGGAGAAAGTTCACATGTTTATCTCTTTTTTGTGATGTCAAGAAGGAAGGAAGGACGAATAAAGTTCTACCTGATTTTATCAATGTATAAACGTTAACCAAAATGTTATTTCGTTTTTAAAAATTTGGAATTTAGTGGATGGTCATAGGGAACTGTATCCCTTTGAGCTTCAAAACTTCAGAATAATGTGGATATGATGATGTTCTATTTGGATGATGTCCGTGTGGTACTGGAAACAAGGCCGAAACAATTGATCAAGCGAAGCAGGCTGAGTCATCATTTATTACGTCAATACAGGCTTCTTTTCGCTAAATTTCAGGTGGCAACTCGATATATAACGATCCAATTTGAGGAGAGAATTTATTAATGTTTACCCCCAAGTTCAAAATTTTTTGAAGTGCCCACCCACTTTCTTTCCCGCGGAATTCTCCCAGTTCAATAGTTATTGGCTTCACCACTTCCTCATCGAACCATAAATCCAAGTCAGTATCGTGAAATATAGGTGCATTGGCTGTTGTGAAATATTTATATTCAGTTTGAATTTTGTCAGCCTTTGCGAGTATAAATTGCCCGCAGAATACAGAATTTACCTTGACTGAATCAAATTTTTTCAAAATTTAATGAATACGTCTTTTGAATAGTGATTTACAGTCGGAGAATTTTTTTTTATTATCTTTATGGATTAGATTGGAGATCGTCCCCGTTCTGATACGAGATCCAAAAGCTGATTCTGAGTAATTACAATATACCCGATGTTTAGCTGTCACATTCGAATGTTTGAGTCCTGCTCCTTTTTTCTGTTCGTATTTGATCTGATTTCGCAGAGTTTTGACATTTCTTAGGGTTGCCTGCAGCTGTTGTTTTTCTCCCAAAGTTGTTGCCATTTCAATGGACCTGTCGATCCTTCTATATGCTCTTGTACATTCTCGTTACCCGTTGAGGGCGGATTTTTCGTTATATTTGGTTGTTATCAACCCCAATATTGAGGTGATAAATTTCAGCACATCAGCAAAATTCGAAATTTTTTTCTAACACCTGTAACAATAATGAGGTAATTATTCAATGTGATTTTTCCCTAAAAAATATGTGAATCGCTAACTATTTCCAAGAAAAACGAACCTTGAGTTTGCTGGAGGAGCACCGAAAAAACTCGTCCGACCTCTGTGAAGACTCGATGAAGAATAACGAAAATCAGTCAGAGCGAAGACTTAAGTTCTAAGAACAATTTGGTCAGATGGAAGACTGAATTACAAAAGTGTCACGTGATCAGTCTTGAAAATGACAGAGTCTAAGAAGAACTCACCTTGAGTTTGCTGGAGGAGCACCGACAAACACGTCTGAACTATTCGAAAACTCGAGGAAGAATGACAAAAATCAGACAGTGCAGAGATTATAAAATTTGGAGGGGACTGAATTAAAGTTTTCAAGAACACACCTTGAGTTCCCTGGAGGCCAAAATAAGAACAAATTGGTCAGACGGAAGACTGAATGACAGAAGTGTCACGTGATCAGTTTCGAAAATGACAGAGGCTGAAAAAAAACTTGAAGCCAGGACGCTATCAGTTTAAAAAAAATCACTCACCTTTGAAATTCTGGAGGAACTCTCTAGAAAACTTAGAATCAAAGAAGTAGCAGAGCTGCTCCAGAGACACACGTCTTGTCTGTTGGGCGGTTGGAACAGAAATGAACCAACAGCAAACAGTACCTATACTTAATAACTTTTTCTGAGAACGAATCGGTAGGCCGTAAGACAGAACGACAACAGAGCCATCTGGTGAGTAATTCAAGAACAGAGTTCAGCGATGACGTCACCTAGTTATATGGATTTCAGCTGATGGGGTTGGAGGGGGTATGAGGGGGTTGGAGGGGAAATTAGGGGGGGTTTGAGGGGGTATGAGGGGAGAATGAGGGGGTTTGAGGATGGATTGAGGGGGTTTGTGGGGGGTTAGAGCGGGTTCGAGGGGGTTCAAGGAGGTTGGAGGAGGTTTGAAGGGGCTCAATGTGTACCTGATGAGTTTTGAAAAATCATTGGAGTGCAAGGAAAAACCGGAAAACTGGACGTACCATCATTCACCCTCAACTCCCATCAACACCCGACAACACCCGTCAACATCCGGCAACACCCATCAACACCCATCAACACCCATCAACACCCATCAACACCTAAAACACCCATCAACACCCATCAACACCCATCAACACCCATCAACACCCATCAATACCCATCAACACCATCACCACCCAAAAATTTAAAAGTTTCACTCTCAACTATCCTAGAAAAAAATATACAAAATCAGCTATGAAATGTCTGAGATATATCACAATATTAAAATTTGACCAATACCAATAACAAAAATAGCAAGTTTAATAATTCTGGAAATATCATACCTTGGACTCAATACGGCAACGCTGTTAATACCACGACCCCGAGAATAATTGATATCTCTATATCAGCTATCAGCGGATTTCATACCGGCACGAACTTGTGTATCGCGGAGATTCCCAGATATTCGCTTGGATTATTATAAACTACAGATATATTTCATATTTCATCGTATACCTTTGGATTACCTTGATCGACAATTTTCAATCAAATTCGTTTGAGTACATATGGGAAATGATAATTTCAGTGATTGTTCATGGATTGAATGAAGTTCAGAGTGTTGTGTTCATTTTCAGTGTTGATTGGAATGAATATTATTTACAAGTACCTATATTTCGAATGGAAATGAATGGAATTTGTTTGGAAATGATCATTTCTGTGCATTTTCGTGGGTTGGAAACATGAGCGTTCGGGCATTATTATTAAATTGAATATGGTTTTTCCAGTGGCTAAGAGAGAAATATATCAACTTCCAGTGATATAGAATGAGTATTTTCCATTCAGTATTGGAACGATTACCGTGTACCTACTAAATTTCATATAGACAGTGTTAATTTTCTGCTGCAGACGACGAATTACTAATTTTTTTCTAGAAAATATGATGTGTTATGGGTTGAATGCATGTTCTTATTGTATTCGGGGATTTTTTCAATAGTTCAGTGCTCTTTAGATATTTAATAGTTTTCACATTCTATTTTTTCGTGCAGAAGATGAATTAATTTTTAAACATAATTTTGACCTTTTCATGGTTTTTTCAATAGATTGAGTGTGTGCTTGGCTATTTTCATGTAGTGTGAGTCTATTCTGGATTGAATGCATGTTTTCTGACGTTTGAGAAGTATTTCCATTAGTGTGTGTGCATGCATGATGATTTTCCGACTTCCACGGTATTCAAAAGTCGATTTTTTGCTTCAGAGGACGAATTATTGTTTTTTCTTGGAAAATATGAATGTATGCTGCAACGGGTGAATGTTTGCTAGACCAGATGCATGTTTTTAACGTTTCAGAAGTTTTTTGAACTCATATAAGTATAATTTATTCGACCCAAAAGATGATTTCGGAGGGGGGTGCGCTATCTGTTGGGCAATAGATGAAAGTTAGTAGATAAGCTATGGCGGTTCTGGCTTCTTGACCTCAGCGCTCAGGCTGCGGAGGGCCTGATCAGAACAGAAACAGGAAGCAGGTCGGTCGAAGGTTTCCTCAAAGCGCCTCTAACCTATTTTGGTAGCCATTTTCTCAAGATGGCTGACGTTTTTCCCCAGGAGTAAAGAATTAAACACATTTTTTCCTAGGGTAGCCATTTTTTCCAATGTAGTTGACATTTTTATCCATTGAAAGTATTTTGTTCCATACAAAAACTTAGCGTTTGTATCTGAGGTAGCCATTTCTCCAAGATATCTGACGTTTTTCCCTACCTAACAGTTGGAAGCCAAGTTTTTTCTCAGGGTAGCCATTTTTCCAATATGGTTGACATTTTTATTCATTGAAAATAATTCTACTTCGCAAAACCGATATTTTAACCTTTGGTAGCCATTTTTTCCAAGATGGCTAACATTTTTCGAAGATGACTGAAATTTTTCCAATATGGCTGACATTTTTTCGAAGATGGCTGACATTTTTCCCTAACAGTTGAGATATAACTATGTTTTTTCTTAGGCTCACGATTTTCCAATATGGCTGAAATTTTTTCGAAGATGGCTGACATTTTGTCTCAACAGTTGAGATATAACTATGTTTTTCCTTGGGGTCACCATTTTCCAATATGGCTGACATCCCTCATCGATTTAAGAATGGGGCTGGAATTTTTTTTCCTTGGCCTGTTTTTCCTCAAGTATTTGTCATGAAATAGTCTGGCATCCATGTTTTTTTCTTAGGGTCACAATTTTCCAATATAGCTGACATCTTTCATTAATTTAAGAATGGTGGCTGGAATTTTTCCCTTATTTTGTTCAGCAGCGGCCATGTTTTTTTTTCTCAAGTATTTGTCAAGAAATAGTTTGGCACCCATGTTATTTTGTTTTCCTTGGAGTAGCCATTTTCCGATATGGCTGTCATTTTTTTTTATTCATCTAGGCAGCCATGTTTTTTTCTTCCTAAGAGTTTTTTCTTCAATTTTTTATTTAATGGCAGCCATTTTTCTACATCGTTTTACCTGAAGACCTCTTTAACGAACCGCCCTTGACAGAGCCCAGGTAAAAATTCCGAACTTCCGATACGCTAAGTCACTCCCTCCATTTAGCACTGGAGCTCAGAGGTAAACGTGGCCCAGAACCGTCATAGCTTATCTACTAACTTTCATCTATCGCCCAACAGATGAGGCACCCTCCTCCGAAATCATCTTTTGGGTCGAATAAATTATACTTATAAGAGTTGAAAAAACTTCTGAAACATTGAAAACATGCATCTGGTCAAGCATACATCCACCCGATGCAGCATACATTCATATTTTCCAAGAAAAAAACAGTAATTCGTCCTCTGCAGCAAAAAATCGATTTTTGAACACCGTGGAAGTCTGAAAATCATCGTGGATGCACACACACTGATAGAAGTACCGCTCAAACATGCATTCAACCCAGAATGGACTCACACTACATGAAAATAGCCAAGCAAACCATGAAAAGGTCAAAATTATGAATTTAACCTATAATATACCACACTTCCTCGCAAAATTATCAATTCATCTTCTGCACGAAAAAATACAATGTGAAAACTATAAAATATCTAAAGAGCACTAAACTATTGAAAAAATCCACGAATACAATAAGAACATGCATTCAACCCATAACACATCATATTTTCTAGGAAAAAATTAGTAATTCGTCGTCTGCAGCAGAAAATTAACACTGTCTATATGAAATATGGTAGGTTCACGGTAATCGTTCCCATACTGAATGAGAAATACTCCAAACATGCATTCTATAGCACTGGAAGTTGATATATTTCTATACAAAATTTGCTCTTAGTCACTGGAGAAACCATATTCAATTTAATAATAACGCATGAACGCACATGTGTTCAACCCACGAAAATGCACAGAAATTATCATTCCCAAACGAATTCCATTCATTTTCATTCAAAATATAGGTACTTGTGAATAATATGCATTCCAATCAACACTGAAAATGAACAAAACACTCTGAACTTCATTCAATCCATGAAAATCATAAATTATTTTCCATATGTACTCAAACGAATTTTATTGAGAATCGTCGATCACGGTAATCCAAAGGTATTGAAACAATGAAATATGAAATATATCTGTAGTTTATAATAATCCAAGCGAATATCTGGGAATCCCCGCGATACACAAGTTCGTGCCGGTATGAAATCTGCTGATAGCTGATATAGAGATATTAATTATTCTCGGGGTCGAGATATTCACAACGTTGCCGTAGTGAGTTCAAAGTGTGATATTTTCAGAATTATTGAACTTGCTATTTTTGTTATTGGTGTTGATCAGATTTTAATATTGTGATATATCTCAGACATTTCATAGCTGATTTTGTATATTTTTTTCTAGGATAGTTGGGAGTGAAATTTTTCAAGTTTTTGGGTGACGATGGGTGTTGATGAGTGTAAATGGGTGTTGATGAGTGTTGATGGGTGTTGATGGATGTTGATGGGTGTTGATGGGTGTTGATGGGTGTTGATGGGTGTTGATGGGTGTTGATGGGTGTTGCCGGGTGTTGACTGGTGTTGCTGGGTGTTGATAGGTGTTGCCGGGTGTTGATGGGTGTTGAGGGTGAATGATGGTTCGTCCAATCTTCCGGTTTTTCTTCGCACTCTGTTGATTTTTCGAAACTTTTCAGGTACACCATTGAACCCCCTCGAACCTCCTCCAATCCCCTTCAATCCCCCTCGAACCCGAAGTTATTCGGCATAGGTACTGTTTGCTGTTGGTTCATTTCTGTTCCAACCGCTCAACAGACAAGACGTGTGTCTCTGGAGCAGCTCTGCTACTTTTTTTATTCTAAGTCTTCTAGAGAGTTCCTCCAGAATCTCAATAGTGAGTGACTTCTTTTTTAAACTGATAGCGTCCTGGCTTCAAGTTTTTTCTAAGCCTCTGTCATTTTCAAAACTGATCACGTGAAACTTCTGTCATTCAGTCTCCCGTCCGTCCAATTTTTTCTTAGAACTCAAGTCTTTGCACTGACTGATTTTCTTCATTCTTCATCGAGTCTTCACAGAGGTAAGACGTGGTTTTTCGGTGCTCCTCCAGCAAACTCAAGGTCCGTTTTTCCTGGAAATAGTTAGCTATTCACATATTTTTTGGGGAAAAATTACATTGACTGATTACCTCATTATTGTTACAGGTGTTCAAAATGAAATGACGAGTTTCGAGAATGTACAAGAGCATATAGAAAGATCAACAGGTCCATTGAAATGGTAACAACTTTGGGAGAAAAACAACAGCGAAATCAGACCAAATGCAAGCAGAAAAAAGGAGCAGGACTCGAACATTCGAATGTCACAGCTAAACATCGGGTACATTGGAATGACTCAGAATCAGCTTTTGGATCTCGTATCAGAACGGGGACGATCTCCAATATAATCCATAAAGATACTAAGAATTGTTTTTCCGACTGTAAATCACCATTCAAAATATAGAGTTTTGAAGAAATTTGATTCAGTTAAGGTAAATTTTGTATTCTGCGGGCAATTTATAATCTCAAAGGCCGACAAAACTCAGACTGAATATAACTATTTTACAATAGCCAATGCACCTATATTTCAGGATACTGACTTGGATTCATGGTTTGATGAGATAGTGGTGAAGCTAATAACTATTGAACTAGAAGAATTCTGCGAGAAAGAAAGTGGGTGGGCACTTCAAAAAATTGTCAATTTGGGGATAAACATTAATACATTCTCTCCTCAAATTGGATCGTCATATATCGAGTTGCCACCTGAAATTAGGCGAAAAGGAGCCTGTATTAACTCAATGAATGATGACTTAGCCTGCTTCGCTTGGTCAATTGTTTCGGCCTTGTTTCCAGTACCACACGGACATCATCCAAATAGAACATCATCATATCCACATCATTCTGAAGTTTTGAAGCTCGAAGGGATACAGTTCCGTATGACCATCCACCAAATTCCAAATTTTTAAGAACAAAATAACATTCCGGTTGACGTTTATACATTGAAAAAATCAGGTAATACTTCATCCGTCCTTCCTTCTTGACATCACAAAAAAAGAGATAAACATGTAAACCTTATTCAAAATAAATATTTCGATGACAAACCGATTCGTTATCATTTTTGTTATATCAAAGATCTATCCAGGCTCCTTTCCCAAAGAGCCCAGCAGAGAAAATGGAAAAAAATAATTTGTGACACATGCCTTCATTATTTCAGATCGGAGGAAAAATTGCAAAATCATACTGAATTATGTAGAAAAATGAACTATTGTGAAATTAAAATGCCAACTGGTGAAAAAACTATTCTCAAATTTAAAGATCATAAATTCATAGAAAAAGTTCCTTTCATCGTATACGCAGACATTGAAAGTATACTTAATAAAATTCAAGACGGAATAAAATATCAATGGCATACCCCGGCTACTATTGGCTACTATGTAAAATATTCTTACGACACCACTCTTTCTTTTCACCGTTAGTATAGAGGAGAGAACTCTATGGAATGGTTCTCGAATCAGCTCCTGGAATTGCCAGAAGAAATCGAAACCATCCATGATTGTCAATACGATTTGAAAATGATTGTGGAACAGGAAGCTGTATTCCAACGAGCAACTCATTGTCACATCTGTGAGAAGCCGTTTTCTCCAGGTGATGAAAAAGTTAGAGACCATTTCCATCTTTCTCCAACAAATAATAATAATAATAATTCTTCGAATTATCGCGGTGCTGCTCATGAATCCTATGATATTAATCTAAATGATAGCAAAATGATCCTTGTAGTATTCCATAATCTTAGCGGCTATGACAGCCATTTCATTATTGGAAAAATAGCAACTGAAATCCAAGGAAAAATTCATTTGCTTCCAATTACAAAAAAAAAATACATTTCATTTACTAAACACATCGGCGGTTCAAACTTTAATTTGAGATTTATTGATTCTTTCCGTTTACTAAATTCCTCTCTTGATGAATTATCATCCTACCTATCAGAATTTCCCAATTCTCAGAGCACAATTTCCAGAGGTCCCCAATGAAAAAATTGATTTGCTGACGAAAAAAGGTGTTATGATTATTTTGACTCCTTTGATAAATTCAATGAAATGACTCTTCCCTCTATTGAACATTTCCATAATACTCTTACCGAAAAACCATGTCCATGAAAACTATATGAAAAAGCTCAAAACGTATGGAATGCTTTCAATTGCGTCGATTTGGGCGAATATGTCGATTTATAATAAAAACCGACATATTATTGCTTGCCGACATTTTCGAAAAATTTCGTGATAGTAGCTATAAAACTTATGGTCTGGACCCTGCCCATACATATACACTGCCTGGTTATACTTGGCAGTATATGTTGTATTACACCAAACAAGAACTTGAACTTCTCACCGATGTTGACATGCTCCTTTTTATCGAGAAAGGTATTCGAGGTGGACTCAGCCCAATTTGCTCGAAGAGACGTGCTCAAGCCAACAATAAATATCTACCATCATATGATTCATCAAAACCTGACAGTTATTTGATGTACTTTGACATTAATAACTAGTACGGTTGGGCGATGTCCCAACCTCTTCCTTATGGAGGTTTCGAGTGGGTTGATTCGAACATCGATGTCACCTTTATACCTGATGATACAGATAAAGGTTATATCCTTGAAGTCGATTCAGATTATCCTCAATATCTTCATGATCAGCACAAATATATTCCTTTCTGCCCTGAGCATATTAATCTCAAAATAGGGAAATCAACCAAACCTACTAAACTAATGGTAACTTTTTCTCCTAAGGAAAAATATATCATTCATTACGTTAACCTGAAACAGGCTTTGTCTAACGGTCTCATACTTACTTGAATCCATAGAGTTCTTCAATTCAATCAGTCCACTTGGTTGGAACCATATGTTGATTTCAATCCGGAATTGAGGAAAAAAGCTAAAAATAATTTCGAAAAAATCTTCATAAGTTAATGAACAACGCAGTTTATGGTGAAACCGTTGAAAATATTAGGAAACATTCTAATGTGAAACATATAACAAAATGAGAGGGTAGATATGGAGCTAAATCATATATCTCCAAACCAGAATTTGAGTCAGTAACCATATTTAATGAAAACTTGATGGCTATCGAATTGAATGAAACTGAAATATATTTCAACAAACCAATATACGTAGGCTCCAGTATCCTTGATATATCAAAAACTGAAATTTACAATTTCCACTATGGATATATGCGGAAAAGATTTGGAGAGAATTGTTCTGTATTATACACTGGTACCGATTCGCTGATTTATGAAATACAATGAACCGATGTTTATGAAATAATTCGTGAGGATTGCCATTACATTCTCGATACCAGCGATTATCCTAAGAACAATATGTATAACATACCTTTAGTTAACAAAAAAGTCCTGGGAATAATGAAGGATGAAAATAATGGCAATCTCATGATCGATTTCATTGGCCTCAGATCGAAATTATATACTACGAAGGTTTCTACACCCTTAGTGAAGATTGAAGAACTTGAAATCGATTTGGATGAAGAAGGATATGAAAGAGATAAAATTCATCAGATTCTTTCAAATTTTGGAACTACAAAGAAAGCTAAGGGGGTGAAAAACGCCGTTGTCGATAATATGAATAAATTCGAAGACTTCGAGTCCTGTTTGGAAAATTCAACAAAAAAATATCAACGATTGATCAGGAGTGAAAAGCACCAGGTGTTCTCAGTAGAACAAGAAAAGGTCGCACTCAGTTCTGACGATAACAAGCGAATACTCATCCCAGGAACCTACGATACTCTTCCATTGGGACATTACTCCATCAGTCCTGATTGAGAGTTGATGGACATTGACTGATTTCGCTAAGGGTTACAGCATTGGAGGAGCAGAGTTCAAGAACACCTCATATTTTCGGAATTTATTATTATATATTATTATTTACTATTACAATATATTATTATATTTTTTTTAAATGACAATAATATATGAATACAAAAAAATGTTTTATTTCTTCACATTCTACATAGTAAAGTGTTTGAGTATGAAATGGTAGAGGTTGGTTTAATTATAGAAAATGTGTGCTCACCTACAAATTTCCAATGATTATGAAGCACGTTAGACGTTTTCCACAGACGTTTTAACGTTTTAGACGTTTTTCAACGTTCGTTCAGACGTTTTCTCCATATGTGTATAGTCGTTTAACGTTTTTTAACGAACCTTTGGACCTTTTCAACGTTTTTTCTGAGTGAGTATAGTCGTTTTAACGGTTTTCAACGCATGTTAGACGTTTTTCGTTGCTTGCAGAGAAACTCATCCTTTATATAATATGATGAATTATTATATTAGGAGAGTTTGTTTGGGTTAGGTTTCGATGCTCGCAGAGAAACTCACCCTTTATATAATATGATGAATTATTGTGTCAGCATAGTCTGGTTGGGTTGGGTTCATTTGAAAAAAAATGATTATGTCATTTGAGTGCTTGCAGAAGAAGCTAATACTTATATAATAACAATTTTGGCAGAGTTTGGTTAAGTTAGGTTAATTTTAAAAAATAATGTCATTTGAATGCTTACAGAAAAAACTTATACTCATATAATAACAATATTAGCAGAATTTGTTTAGGCCAGGTTAATAAAAACATCAAATTCACTTAGATTTACAATATCCTTCACATCAAAACAACCATCATCGAAGAACCTTCATCTATATCCACATCATAGACTTCACTAACATCATACAAAAATCTTATATTCATACATAATCATGTCTCAACCTACATGAAAAATCAGTAGATCTAGGGAAAAAGTTTAATACACCCTTAGAATTCCATGAGAGTAACCCTCAAAATTCAGTAGATCTAGGGATAAATTATGTGAATCTACGTGGAAAAATCCCTAAATCCAGAGAAAAAATCACATATTTCATGAGAAATACATATATCTGGGCAAAAAATTCACTCATCATGAGAAATCAATCAGGTTAACCCTCAAAATTAGAAAAAGGGAAAAACACAAAGGAAAGAATTACTTGTCTCTCATAAGATATCCATCAGGTTAATGCTAAAAATTCAGAAAATCTAGAGAAAAAATGTCTGAATCTAGGGAAAAACACTTAATCCATGAAAAATTCATCAGGTTAACCCTAAAAATCCACCTGAAACGACTGATCCCCAGATCTAGGAAAAAATTCAATCAGTCATGAGAAATCCATCAGGTTAAGTCTTGAAATTCAGAAAATCTAGGGAAAAACTAGGTGGAATACCTGAATATGCGTGAAAAAAATCCCCATCAGGTTGACCTGTAGATCAGTACCAGTAGACCAGTAGATCTAGGGAAAATCTAGGATAATATAGGCCTCGAGCATGTAAAAATGGGTGTTCCCCAAGGTTCTGCTTTGTGGTCGCAAAATTACCACGTTGGATCTTGGTACTTTTTGAAAATTTCCCTAGATCTAGGGAAAAATCGATGAAAATAACTATTTCCATCTCTCTCTAATACACAGGCTCTTATGGGTGTTTCCAGCGGGTTCGGAGAAAATTTCCCTACTCTACTGTTCAAATAAAGTTATAATTATTTTTTCAATATCTCGATTTTTTCATTTAAAAAAAAATTACGTCCGTTGTTTAAATGATAGCCATCATTAATAAAAAAATAATTTTTTATCTGGGAATCTTTTCATTGATAAAAATGATGATTAAAAAAAAACTAGTTTAAAAAAAAATTAATTCCTAAAAATGCATTTCTTAATTAACAATTTTTTGCTGCTAAATATTAATATTGAGGAACCGTTGTTTTTTTGAAAATCATTATCTATATTGCTCTTTCATATTCTCGAAAAATAATGCAATATATATATATATATATATATATATATATATATATATATATATATATATATATATATATATATTTATAACCAGCCATCCAACTGCCCACGAGTACATCCAACTCGATGTTCGTCAGAGTACGTATCCAATGTAACCGCAACCTAAGAGTCAAACTACAAGGACGGAATATCCGCGGCGTGTTTCACGACACGGTTCGCACGCTCGAATAGATACCGTGCTTATAAACGAGTTGAACTAGACGAACGGAATATACATCGCATAGATTTTAATTCCGTTGGCGTGAGAGTAAAGAACGTTTCGAATTGCGTGGAAATCGCCATTGCCACAGTGTAAACTACACGGGACGACGGAAATACAGTGTGGTGAAAAATGTTTAACACCGAAAAATTCATTTGCGAAGTAGAAAAGCGTCCTGCATTGTACAATATGATGAAAAGGATAAAAGAATTGAGACAAGCTTTGTAAATGCACTGAAAAAAAAATTATTTAATTGTTTGACGTAGTTATTCTGTGAGTAGCAGATTCAAAATCTTGCCGCGCAAGAATACCTATTTTATATTCGCAGCAAGCTTTTGAATCGGCTACTCACAGAATAACCTAGGTCAAGCAATTAAAGAAATCTGTTTTTCCTATTGAATGCATTTGTATAAAATTTTATCTTAAAAAAATTATTGATTTTAATTCAATTATTTTTAGTCATTCATGAAATCTGTCACCTCATTGAATTTCAACAAAAATTGATAATCTCCGACTATAAAAAAAATACAAACAAATTTCCAATGGAATTGAGCCATGATAAAAAAACACATCTCCATCTTGGAGCAACCATCTTGAATTCACGGATTTTGACGAAAACACCATGATGTCCGACCCCAAAAACCCCCGCACACCAATTTTGATTTGAATCAGGCTCTAACCTCAAAACTCGTCGCCAACCTGAATTCGTGGATTTTGACAGAAAAATCATGATATCCGATTCCAATATTTATTGGAATCGGGCTATAACCACAGAGCTCGTCGCTATATTGGAGCCGCCAACTTGAAGTTATGAATTTTATCGGAAAATTTGTGATCTCTCTCCCCGAAAACCTCCATATACCAATTTTGAATAGAATCGAACCATAATCACAAAACTGGTTCACCATATTGTAGCTGCCAATTTGTTTTTTCTCTGAAAAAATTTCATGAGTCATTGTCATCAGAAATCGGACAACTAGAAGTGGCTCAAATTGAACTTGTAAGATTTGATAACAAACCCACAGACAGACATCAGGCCAGGTGAAACTAAATGAAAGTTCGTAAAAATGGAGGAATATAACAATAAAGACGTTGAAGTGAATATGGGTGAAGAAGTAGCAATATGTACGGAATCTGGAATCAGTTAGAGGTCGAACTACTGTCAAAAACATGTACATTGTTCTGCTTGAATGTACTCGACGAAAAAAACGCTTTATGTTTTGATGCGTCAAACTCAGCGGAAATATCGTCGCATGAAACACGCCACGGACGTTACGTTCGTGTTGTTTGAACAAATCACCAGGAAAATAAGTAATTCGTGCTCCCAAATATAAATAGGACGACACGTAGACAAAACAACGCCGCAATTGTGCATCAGGTGGTGTCTCAGGTCGAATTGGAAATTACCGATTCGAATTTACATGAATGAACCGTACTGTAATGTTGGTTGCATATAATTTCATTTTTGTGGCGCATTGGATCAGTGCCATTTCCGTTTTAATGTTGTCAAGGATGTCGGACTCCCATCTCAAGATCAACGGTTTGCATTTTTTTTTGAAATTGGGAATTTTGATTATTTGACTTTGGTGAATTGATAATTTGGAATTTGACAATAAATATATCTACTTCAGGCAAATTACAAGAGTCGTACGTAACAAATCCAGGCTGAATTTTATTTGCCATTTAAAAAACCGTGACGATCAATAAAAAAACTACAAATTATTACCAATCAGTCACAACCACACGGCCACAGCTTAGACGAATTGATCGATTTTGAAAGTCATTTTTAACGACAAATTGATGACTAAAATCGTTATTTTCAACGGTATTAATGTTTTTAGTTATGAATCTCTGTAATAAAAGTGGTTTCATACTGATTTTCTACATCATGTCCCAACCTATTTGTGCTATCGTTCGAAGTGAACGGAGACGGCTGAACTTGACATCGCAAGAGGAAAAACAGTAGAAAAAATACATTCTAGAGTAGTCTAGTTCAATACTTGATTATCCATCGCATATATATGTTATATTTTGTGCTGGTCCACTTGCTCGAATACTTTTCGTTCTAATCCATTGTGAATCATATAGTCCGTGATTACATTTCCAAATCTTCATATGAAAAAAGCACTAACAATACAAAAAAAAAGGTCTCTAATCATAAAAATATCGCCATGTCGAAGAAAGAAATTAACGGCAAAATTACTTTCTTTCAATTGTGTGAAATAAGCCATAATTTTCTGATTTTTTCGAATTGATATTCAATAATACAAAAAAAAATTATGCTACGGTGGGTATGGCGGCAGCGTGACGCCGCTGAGTTTGCTACGTAGAGCTCTACTTCTAACATTATATTAAAAGTATAAATAATTCAGATAGAGTTCCAGACTTTTTCATTCAACATGTCTTCGTCTTCAAGAAACTTCATTTACTTTTCCTAAAGCTTTTAGTTTTCAAGCTATTTTTTCGAGTCTCTATTTTTAATGGTAATTCAATAAAGATAATACATAATGTAAATAAGTAAAATGCTCCTTTTCAAAGTTGTCATTTGGTGTCCTCTTGATCATAGAAGAGGACGACGTATGCTCCTCCACACTCCATTTTGGTGATAGCGGTGATACTCTCGAGTAATTGTACTCGTGCCATGTGTCTGCATAAGGGTGCCCACAGTAAGCCGTGTAGTGTCCGTTAAGAGTTGTTCCGCTATGGTTGGATACAGCATACAAGTTCTAGCGACACGGGGCTGCGTTATCTACTACATAAATATTTTTAATAGTTATAATTTTAATGGTTATAATTCTTTATGTGCAAATATGATACCTTCACACATTTTTCTAGTAGTCATTTCGAATTGAATAAGCTCCCGACTATATACTAGCTTCAATTCTGATTGAAAGTTTTTGGAGATATGAACTAAGGTCCGTAGATTGAGTGGTTGGATCTACAAAAAGTGTCAAATTTCTATTTGCAGCATTGTCCAAATACTCATATTGTGATGGGCTTCATTGGTTATTTCAGTGAAATTATGTTTTCAAGGAAAGTATGATGAATTTGAAAAAAACAAAATTTACTCTATTCTATTTTTCAGAACAAAATGGAAAAATGGGAAACCACTCTCTTCTCAATGGTATTCATTCAAAATGGTTCTCAAACTAAATTGAATGAAGCGCTCACTATTGCGTTATTCATGTTGCTTCAAACAGAACTGTCGCGAGTTCTTAGTGATGCGCTGGGTTCTGCGAAGATAAATGACTAATGCTTCCACTAGGTTCTTTACAAGCGCCGCGAATGGAAGAATGCACAAGTGCGAAAGGAATATAGCTCGTTAACTATCCCACAAAATACATGGGGAAAAGAATATTGAGTACAAACAACCATATCTGTCAATAATATACTAGTTTAATTCGTTTGAAAATATAAACAGGATATCCATAAAATTAGATGTAGAATCATCTGCGACTGAAAGAAAAACCTTTTCTTGAGTATTCATGTTGAAAAGGAAAACATTCTCAATGGAGTACTGAATAGAAAGATTTTTCTGTGAATTGAAAAATCCACGATAAAAAATAAATTATTATTTGGGAATGTCTAACAGAAAACAATTCCTAATTTCCCGGCCAAAGCGGCGCTGGATATTGAACTACATCTGATAGATATTCTGAAAGGACCCTAACTCAAAAAAAAATCCAAAATTGAAAATTTGCATTTTCATTTAGACATTTATTTTATTTCATATTCCAGTCTTAATTAAGAACTTATATAGATCAATGAGGCAGGGAAGAATGTTTTCCAAAAGAGAGTTCTCACCAGAAATTATTCGTTACATTGACGCAAGAGAGGCATCGCATCCACTGGGTCTTCAATAAATTTTTGTCGACGAAAATCTATTCCACGATTCCATGCTCATCAGGAAGACCGGAAAAAATTGAAAACACATTTTCTAGAAGCAATCTCACTTTGCAAAAATCGAAAAAAGTTACAAGCCATTCTTTTGGAAAGACCTTTTCAAATTAGTGTTTTTTAACATTGAAACCTGTCATGGGGTATGTTAGATTGATTTGTTCGAAAATATGAACAGGATGTTCATAAAATCAGATGTGGAATCATTTGCCACTGGAAGATAAGCTTTAGTCACTATCTTTCATCGTTCAAGATAACCTTCTGTGATGTATTCATGTTGAAAAAGGAAACATCTCAATTGAATATTGAATAGAAATATTTCTCTGTGAATTGAAAAATCCAGGTTAAAAATTAAATTACTTTTTGGAATGTCTAAAAGAAAGTAACTACTACTTTCCAGGCTGAAGCCACGCTGGATATTGAACTACATCTGATAGATATCCTGAAAGGACCCTAACTAAAGAGAAAGAATATGAAATTTAAAATTTGCATTTTCATTCAGACAGTTATTTGAATTTGTATTCCAGTCTTAATTAAGAACTCATATAGATGAATGAGGCAAAGAAAAATGTTTTCCAAAAGTGAGAACTCACCAGAAATCATTTGTAACATTGACGTAAGAGAGGCATCGCATTCAATAGGTCTTCAATTCATTTTTGGAAAAAAGTTACAAACCATTCTTTTGGAGAGACACTCTGAAATTAGTGTTTTTTAACATTCACAGTTATCATGGGCTATGATAGATTGAGTTGTTCGAAAATATGAATGGGATGTTCATGAAATCAGATGTGGGATCATTTGCGACTGAAAGATACACTTTGGTCACTATCTTCCATCGTTCAAAATAACCTTCTGTGAGGTATTCATGTTGAAAAGGAAAACATTCTAAAGTGAATATTGAATAGAAACATTTTTCTGTAAATTGAAAAATCCACGATAAAAATTCAATCATTTTTCATGAATGTCCAACAGAAAACAAATACTACCCCGAGTAAAGCCACGCTGGACATTGAACTGAATCTGATGATATTCTGAAAGGACCCTAACTCAAAAGAAAAAATCTAAAATTGAAAATTAACATTTTCATTTAGACAGTTATTCGATTTATTATTCCAGTTCTAATTGAGAACTCATATTGATGAATGAGGCAAAGAAGAGAGTTTTCCAAAATCATTTAAAACATTGACGAAAGAGAAGTATCGCATTCACTAGGTCTTCAATACATTTTTGTCGACGAAAATCTATTTCACGCTTCCACGATCATCAGGCGGGAGTGTACCGCAATATGGCGCCATCTTTTACATGGCATATAGCGCTCGATGATGGAGACGCGTACGTGTACGAGGGTCTACGTTGGGTCAGCTCATGATTTTCGGCATCTAACCTAACCCAAGATATACGAGAGTGGCCCAATATACGAGTATCTAATCTAACGTAAAATATACGAGGGTCTAACCTAACCTATAAACCACTAGCTTTCGAATTTGGCGCCTAACCTCACCTATCATTGGAAGAAAACATGGTCGTCTGTCATTGGAGAGAAAAAAACATGGTCGTCTGTCATTGGAGAGAAAAAAACATGGCTGTCATAAGAGAGGAAAAAAATGGTCGTCTGTCATTGGAGAGGAAAAAACATGGTTGCCTGTCATTAGAGAGAAAAAAACATGGACGCCTGTCATTGGAAAAAAAAAACATGGACGCTTGTCATTGGGAAAAAAACATAGCCGACGCTTATAGAAATCTACAGAGTGGCTCAAATAATGGCAAAATTCACGAATACACATACATTTTGTATACAGGGTGGACCAAAAAGTCAATGTCTCCGATTCGGCTAATTTTCAACGAGCTAGTGTGAATCTAATGTACTCAAGCCATTTTGGCACTTGAAAAACGATTTAGGAAATAAAAAATTTGATTTGAACTCCAGCATACCAAGTGAGGTATCAAATTGAAGAAGAGCACCCATAGATTGTGAATTCATCACTTTCCACCCTCCAGCTTTATCGTGGAACAATAAATCGCTATTTGAATGCTTTAAATTACATGAAATAACAAAACCCATGCTTAATTCGTATCGGCCGCATCGAGCAGCGTCCAAGTCCGTCAAAAAACAAGAAATTTCGAAAGTCAGGCTCGAACCCGGGACCGCCAGATCTTCACTTATTATCGGAAAGTATAGAAACCTAATTATTCATGCTTTATCAGCAACAAACCCTGGGTCAATGTCCTGATAATGAGCTCAAACTCTGCGGAAAGCCAATAACAATGATCGGAAAATAATATCCATTATTGGAATCTTCGCAGATTTGAATTCTTGCATATACATGAAGTGTCTTTATTCATCACAACTGCATCAGCAAAAACTCGGGGTCAATGTCCTGATAATGAGGTCAAACTTGGCAGAAAGACGATAACAATGATCGGAAATCAGTATCCATTATTAGAATTATTGCAGAATAGCATTCTTGCATGTTCATGGAGTGCGTTTATTCATAAATGGGGTCAAACTCAGCAGAAAGTCAATGCCTGATTTGGCTATTTTCAAAAACTGATGTGAATCGATGTACTCGAGCCATGTTGGCACTTGAAAAACGATTTAAAAATTAAAAAAAAATGATTTGAACCTCAGCATACCGAGTGAGGTATCAAATTGAAGAAGAGAACCCATAGATTGTAAATTCATAATTTTCCACCCTCCAACTTCATCGTAGAACAATAAATCGCTATTTGAATGATTTAATTACATGAAATAACAAAACCAATGCTCAATTCGTATCGGCCGCATCGAGCAGCGTCCAAATCCGTCAAAAAACAAAGAAATTTCGAAACACTTTTGGATTGACAGACGGCCTGAAGGAACTTTTAACCAAAAAGCAGCCTACAAATTTCACCGATCAGGACATTTCCAACTAAAAATCTATTCTGATGTAGACCAATACACACAAAAAATTAGATGGAATAATCAACGCTAATAAATTTCGAGAAAATATGAAAATATCATCTCCATGCAATTAAAGAAGTATACAGAGGAAAACTATGCAACAGCTCCTCAAGTGAACAACGCATATGAGGAACATCAGGTGAATTCCGAGATTATTCAACAAGAAGAATGCTACCAATTGGCAACTTTAACGATTTTGAAACCCCCAAACGCAGAAAAAAAATTATACATTATTACGAGACTCCTTTCGAGCCATCATTTCGGGACCGAGCGGATGTGGGAAGACAAATATAGCCTTATCATTACTGATCAGTGCGAATGGTGCAGAATTCGACAACGTTCACGTCTACTCAAAGTCGCTGTATCAACCAAAGTATCAGCTGCTTCAAATGGTAATGGATGAAGTCAAAGAAGTCGGTTATTTTCCGTTCAGAGAAAACAAGGAGATTATTAGCCTCCACGAAGCCGAACCCGACTCGATCTCCATATTCGATGATGTGGCTTGTGATGATCAGCAGAAAATTCGAGAATATTTTCCAATGTGCAGACACAAGGATATCGACGCCATGTATCTATGTCAAACGTACTCGAAAATACCCAAACAACTGATTTGGGATGATTGCAATTCGATTGTGTTGTTCAAGCAGGATGGAATCAACATAAAACACGTATTCGATGAACAGTTTCACCCGACATGTCATTCGAACACTTCGAACGTATGTGTGCAGAATGTGGGCGCGAAAAATATGTACCAGTCGTAATTGTCAAGGATTTGGATTGGAATGCTGGCAGATATCGACAAGGTTTCGATTAATATATATGCGTGCGTGATGATTAGTATGTCGTCAGTAAACATGGAACCGTTCAGCAAAGTAGTTGACGTCATTCTGGGCAATAAAATCTCTGTAATGTCGAAAGATATTAGAAAAAACATCTAGCCTACATATTGGGTGAATCTGAAGAAGATGCATCCATAAATAAACTTTCTGAACCTCTGTCAGAATCTCTCGAGGAAATCGTCAAGTCATCAAAGATTCAACGGCAACGTCCTTCCAACCTGAAACGTATCAAGGAGGAGGGACCGGCGGATATGTTCAAAGAAGAAGAAGAACTCCCCGAACAAACACAATTTCTGTCTATGGTCGAAGATGCTGAAGGAGGGAAAGTATTTCCGGGGAACTCCAGGACTCTATCAAGTAATATTCTATGATGAGCCCCTCAACAATCCCGAGGATTTGAATGCATATTGAACCCTTTTTGATTTGACGAAGTCTCATTCGAATTCAGCAGGAAATCTGAGGGGTAGTCAAAGGTGGAAATAGGTAAATATAATAAAGCCAATGTTCCATCGACGACAACTACTCAGCACCATACCTTGCAAGGGTCTTCACAACATCGACATGATGACCTTCAATAGCAAATCCATAGAATATATTTCCTGGGATGATCCGAACGAATTGTGTGAACGATTGAAATTGCTCGTTGCTTCGAAAAATGGTAGAAATATTTCTCACGACAACAAAATATTAACCATAATCAATGAACTCCGAGAAGCTGACATCATTCGATGAATAACTCATCCGGATAACGCATTTTCACATTGACTGGCGCAAACATATTTCGAAAAGTGGTGGTGGCGGTGATTTACATACAACACTAGACAGCGACATTGATTTTAACGATTTGAAATTGTGCAATGTTAGGGGGCCTACGAAAATATGCAGACCAACAAAAAATATGTGGATGGGATCGTTAATGAATTTACGAATGACATTGAACTACAACTCAAGTCTTCGCTCGATATCACGAAAATAGGCATTAATGCATGAGAGGAGGCTATAAATAAACTGAACATCATCACAAAAACTTCCGGATAATATAAGTACCATCAATACAAATTTCGTTGATATGGTTACAAGGCATGGTGCGTACGGCACTGAAATTCGAAAAATCTTGCGAAAAATTATGAATTAAATCAACACCATGACCAATGGAAAACAACAAGTGGATGCTTCCATACATAACCTGGAATCTGGATTGGCGGTTTTGAACAAAAAAATTACGGAAATTCCAGCGACAGAGCCGAAAGATTTAACGAATAAAAACCATGTCGATGCCCATATAGCGAGTCAAAGACGTGGCGTTGACGACGTTGCTCGTGAAGTATTGAATTCATATGCAGACAGAAAAATCATCATTAATATTAGGGAAGAGAAAACTATGTAATCATGTATAGAAATAAAAATTCTTTCTGTCGTTTTATTACAGCACCTTTCACATTACTACCCATACAATGATGTCATCCAGGAAGATCAAGTCACGGACGTCTCGACGACGTAGTCGCTGTACTCTTGATTCTTCCTTCTCCTCCTCCTCCTCAGCCCAAAAATGCAAGACGTATCACTGTCGAGGTTAGGTCAATGTTATTTAATCCACGTACACGTAGACTAGGTAAGACACCAAAAATGCAAGACGTATTACAGTTGAGGTTAGGTCAGGCCAGGTCACCGGCGCGGCGACCTGGCAATGACCTTACATTGACCCAACCTCAATAGTGATACGTCTTGCATTTTTGGGCTGAATGTGGGCTGAATGATTGATTTGATGTGTTTTCATGAGATCTGCGAAGGTTTTGGTTACTTAGGAGCCAGTCTTGGTTTTCAATGGTCGAGTCCACACGAATTTCGAGAAACAATCAATGACCACGTGAATAAGGTTGGAATTTCAATTTTGACGAGCATATTGTCTCATTTCGGCCAAGTCCATTTGTCATGAATCATCCAAACCTTTGACGATTGTTCGACGTCGGGGCTAATTCTTTCGAGCAGGTCCTGACCCCATTATCAGGACATTGAGCCGTTAAGAATAATTGGGTTTCTGTACTTTCTGATAATAAGTGTTACGTTTCCCAAGTTGGAGCATGATTATGAAATATATGAATATATATTAGGATTTCATTCAGCTTGGAAAAAAATGATTTTTACAGCCTTCACAACATTTTAAATGGAATGATGATGATAAATAACGATATTATGCACGAGATGATGAGAATTTTGAGGAGAATCTTCTTCACTAGTCTACTTGCGGACTTGGGATGATTCTGGTGATTGACAAGCTGCTCCCATTCACCTGCATCTTGTTCGGTTTGATCTTGAACAATGATCTTGAGTTTGCAATTGCGTGTTTCTTCTGACAGCGATGTGGAAGAGACATCCAACATAACGTCGTTTACTTCTGTCAGACCCATCATTCTCCAATCTGATCTATTACCTGTGTTTGAGTCCTTTGGTGCCGTCGAAACTAACTGCTATATGTTGAACTTCATGGGGCGCGTTGATATATGGCATATTATTGAGGATTGTCGAAAGCAGCAACAGTAACTTCAGGGTGTTGAGGGTTGAATGCGTCGCAATGGATATGTCATTGGGGGTATATTACGTTCTCTGAAGCCCTCCACACTTAACTTGCCAAACTGTTTTCTTTTTCTTCGTGAAATTCGATATCTTTGGATAGTTCTCGAACACGTCCACCAAATTCTGCAATTCTACGTCTGTACTCTTCAGCAGACATTTCGAAAATGATCATTTTCCACATCATTGTTTCCATTATTCCAAATAGCTTGGAGGGGGGAGCGATAGACTGAAGATCTGGCGGTCCTTGGTTTGAGCTTGGGTTTCGACATTCCTTTGTTTTTTGATGAACCGAGTATGATACGCATGCAGACTTTTCATATTCACGTTCTCCAGTAAGAGTTATCTTGTTAGAGTAACGCACGAAGCTGTGCTCCCAATAATAACGAAGTTGGCAACTAGTGCCCTTTTGACATCGTAGAATGTTAAATTATGTTTCTTGACGTTATGATGGATCCATTGACACTGAAATTCCCACCTTATCAGAGTGAAGATCTGGCGGTCCCGAGTTCGCGCCTGGGTTTCGACATTTCTTTGTTTTTTTGACTGATTCGAACGCATCACGATGCGGTCGTTACGAATTGAGCTTTGGTTTTGTTATTTGATGTTTTTTAAAACGGTCAAATAGCGATGTATTGTTCTACGATAAAGTTGGAGGGTGGAAACAATCTTTGGGTGCCCTCCTTCAATTTGATACCTCATGCGGTATGCTGAGGTTCAAATCATTTTTCAAATCGTTTTCAATATACATACGTGACCGGGCCGCGTTATCCTTGCAACATACTTTATGAATATGCGAGAATGCAATAATTCTAATGATAGATATTAATTTCCGGTAATTGTTGTTGGCTTTCTGCTGGTTTGCCTCTTGGGTTCCCCTTTTAAATGAATAAACACACTTCATGAATATGCGAGAATGCAATTTCGTCATCTGCAATAATTCTAATAATGAATATTAATTTCTGGTCAATGTGAATAATTGGTTTTCTGCTGAGTTCGACCTCATTATCAGGACGTCAACCCGGACTTCCTGCTGATAAAGCTGTCATGAATAATTGGGTTTCTGTACTTTCTGATAATAAGTGTTACGTTTCTCAAGTTGTAGCATGACTATAAAATACTAATCGAATGAAATTCGTGAATTTATATTAGGATTTTATTCAGCTTGGAAATAATGGATTTTTATAGTTTTTACAAACATCTTCAACACAATAATGATGATGAATGAAAAATTATGCACGATATGATGAGAATTTGAGGGGAAATCTCCTTCACTAGTCTGCTTGCAAACTTTGGATTAATTTGGTGATTGAAGGCTGCTCCCATTCATTTGCATCTTATTCGGTTTGATCTTGGAAAATGATCTTGAGTTTGTTATTGCGTGTTTCTTCTGGCAGCGATGTGGAAAAGATATCCAACATACCGTTGTTTACTTTTGTCGAACACATCATTCTCCAATCTGATCTATTGCACTTGTGTTTGACGTCGAAATGAACTGCTATGTGTTGAACTTCATGGGGCGCATTGATATAAGCAGCAGCAGCAGCAGAGACTTCAGAAGGACCATCTAAGGGTGTTGAGGGTTGGATGCGTCGCAATGGATATGTTGTTGTGGGTATATTACGTCCTCCCAAGCTTTCCACACCCAATTTGCCAAACTGTTTCACTAAGTTTTCTTTTTCTTCGTGAAATTCGATATCTTTTGATAGTTCTCGAACACGTCTACCCAATTCTGCAACTCTACGTATGTGCTCTTCAGCAGACATTCCGAAAATGATCGTTGTCCGCTACATTTTTTCATTATTCCAAATAGCTAGGAGGGGGGAGCGATAGACTGAAAATCTAACGGTCCTTGGTTCGAGCCTTGGTTTCAAAATTTCTTCGTTTTTTGATGAACCAAGCATGATATGCATGCAGACTTTTCATATTCACGTTCTCCAGTAGAAGTTGTCTTGTTAGAGTACCCGTACGTACGTACGTTTTGACATCGGAGAATGTTCAATTATGTTTCTTGACGTTGAGATGAATCTATTGACACTGAGATTCCCACCTGATCAGAGTGAAGATCTGGCGGTCCCGAGTTCAAGCCTGGGTTTCGACATTTCTTTGATTTTTACGGATTTGGATGCTGCTTGATGCGGCCGATACGAATCGAGCAGTGGTTTTGTTATTTCATGTTAATAAATGCATTCGAATAGCGACTTATTGATCTACGATGAAGTTGGAGGGTGGAAAGTGATGAATTTACAATCTATGGGTGCTCTTCTCCAATTCGATACCTCGCTTGGTATGCTGAGGTTCGAATAATTTTTTTAATTTTTCCAATTGTTTTTTTCAAGTGCCAAAATGGCTTGGGTACATTGATTCATATTAGTTCATTGAAAATTACACATTGACTTTCTGCTGAGTTTGACCTCATTATCAGGACATTGACCCCGAGTTTTCGCTGATGCAGTTGTTATGAATGAACACACTTCATGAATATGAAGGAATGCAATTCTGCAATATTTCTATAATGAATATTGATTTCCGATCATTGTTATTGGCTTTCTGTTGAGTTTGACCCCATCATCAGGACATTCACCCGGAGTTTTTTGCTGATAAAGCTGTTATGAATAATTGGGTTTCTGTTCTTCTCAATAATAAGTGAAGATCTGGCGGTTCCGGGTTCGAGCCTAGGTTTCGACATTTCTATATTTTTTGACCGATTGGGATGCTGCTCGATTTGGCCGATACGAATTAAGATGGGTTTCGTTATGTCATTTAATTTAAAGCATTGAAATAGCGATTCATTGTTCTATGATGAAGCTGGAGTCTCCATCATCGAGCGCCATAAGCAATGTGAAAGGCATACTCCCGTCGTTTGAGCACGGGCATAGGTAGGTACACTACTGTGGTACCTTATCACTAATGATCCTATGGGGTACACGGTAACGCAGAATCACATCATCGATCAGACATATGAAACACTCCTCAGCAGTCGCCACCGGTAGCGGGAACAGCTCCACACATTTACTGGTAGTGTCTTCGATAATAAAGACCCACTCATACCTTTGGGCTTAGACTGGAGTTTGAAGTTGTCCTGCTGGTTTGAGGTTATAAGTATTGTTTCTCTGGCACTCAGTACAGTTGTAAACATAGTCAGCGATGGATCGTTGAATACCTGGCCATTAGTAACGACTCGTTATTTGTTGATAAGTTCTTGCAACACCATAATGTTCTGCAAGTTCTGAATTATGATATTCAGCAAGGACAAGTTTTCTCCTGGATCTTGGAACGAGTTGGGCAATTCCTTCATCTAAATCTGTTACATATCTGTGCCGAATTCCACTTTTCATAACATATGCTTGTTCTAGCCATCTTCTGATACGCGATAATTTTTCGAAGGTCTTCATCTGCTAACTGTTCCTCTCCAAGATTCTGGGACGAGTTTCCACAAGGACAACTTGGATTTTGGTCTTTTCGAATGATGAACGTGATCGAGTTGCCCAGGAGTACAATCGATTTTGATATCGTACGACCGTAACTGTAAGGCACCAGCGAGATAATCGCCCGAAGAGTGACCTTAAGGACATGAGCCTCCTTAATGGTTAGTGATCGCTTTGCATATAGACCGTGGCGTCCTCAAGATATCCTCAGAACTTGGTGACGACCCAAACAACTGTGAGGGCTCTCTTTTCAGTTGTACTATAATCTATTTTCAACTGATTCAACAATCTGCTAGCATATTCGATTGGCATCTCATCAGGTCCTTTCTCCTGGAGTGAGCATACTCCGAGAGCATGGGAACTGGTATCTGTTCGGATAGTGTACAGTTTGGATGGATCGAACTAGTAATCAAGCGTTCCTTGAGTGTCAAGAAAGATTTCATCTGGCTAGAGCCCCAATTCCATGGACTGTTCTCCTTTGTGAGCATCGTCAGTGGTTTGGCGATGTCTGTGAAATCTTGAATGAACCGTCGCTACCATGAACATGTTTGAAAAAACGGAAGGAGCTCTTTGATATTTTTAGGCTCGGGAATATTTGAGATATCGTATAATCCATCGGGGCTCCCCATTATACCTTCAGTAATGGTGGCATGGCTCAGGTATAAAACAAAACTGCAGGCGAAATTATTTCAGAAACGTTTTAAATGCATTTTGAACAGACGTTCGAAAACTACTTGAGATTCTTGAATGTGTCCAAGAAAGGAAGAAAAGAAGAAAATCCAGAAACGAAATCTATTAATGAGTTTTTGGAAGGTTTAAGGTGCGTTAAGCAATCCAAATGGCATACGGATATAGAAAACGTACCAAAGAGGCAGATGAAAGCGGTCTTGTCCCTATCCGAGGGCTTGACAGCAACTTGGTAATAGCCAGACTCCAGATGCAAAGTGGTAATATGCTCAGGTTGATTGACAGCTTGCAATGCATCATCCATTCGTGGTAGAGGATACTTGTCACCACGAGTGATGGCGTTGAGTATCTTATGAATGACTGTCAATTCGATTGAACCATTTTTTCTGGAAAAAAGTACGAAGCGAACTGCATAAGGGGTCTCGCATTCCTTCATGGTACCTTGTGGAATCAGAGTTTTCTTTTTTGCTATTGATAAACGGTAAGGAGGCACATAAATAGTGGTGCCCCGTCAAACATATGACAATTGGGTTTGGCTCGGTGCTACTTCCAAAGATCTCCATATTCCTTTCAAAGAAATCGTCAAGTATTTTCCTCTCATCTCTGCGTAAACTGACCCCTTAATTTTCTCTCAACTCGACTTCAATCACATGAACTGCATTCAATGTATACGCTTCCCGACTTTTGGGTTGGTCGAGAACAATATTTGCCGTTCTGAGAAAATCTGCACCTAGGAGAGCCCTACTGCTTGTGTGACCTGGCCAGACATAAGACTCGCAGTATGTTGCCTCTTTTCAAGTATGACCTTGACTTCAAAAATTTGCGCACCGTCAGAAGTATTGTTACCATCCGCCAGTTTCATCTCCATGACCTTGGAAGGTACATTTTCTTGGAGAAAAATGCAACAGTAGACTGTGCACTCGAGGTACGTTAAGCTGTGGTGACCTTCAATATTATTCATTGCTAGTGGCCGCTTCTACCAGGTATTTGAGGAATGAGAAGAAACTTGAGAGTTCGATTTTTGCGACATATCCTTCTCATACAATAAGTGTTCGGCCGTACGAGCAGTGTCAATAAACTCTTTGAGACTTTGTCTTGATTCGTGGATTCAGAAGACCATACACCATATCTAACTGAACATATTCGGTTATCATCGGATCTCCGGTTAAACGTGCAGCAGCGCGCGATTCCAAGTGAAAGAAATATCGGTTTCCAGGTTACCTCGATCGCTGGAAGAAAGTTCCCATATATCTGAAGAGGTGGTTTTTGCGAAACCATGCGAGTGACTTGAAGATTTCATGGCTTTCTCAAAAGTAGTTATGGAGGATTTGATTCCTTGCCACCTAGTAGCGGCATTGTCGAACAGTAACATTCTCAAACTTTTGATTGCATGTTCATCCGAAATATTGAGACAATGCTTATAGGTTGGAATGGAATCAATGAAAGCTCCCATCGAACCGAGCTTTGTTTGCAGAAAAATTGTCCAGAAGGGTATTTACGGTTTGGTCAGTGACAGGTTGAGTTTGTTCATTTTGCATACCCTTGGGGCTTCAAAGCAATTCTGGCGTTATTATGATTTGTAGAATAGGTACTTCATTATCCCAGGCATTTTAACTGTTGTATTTCCCAATAATTCATCCGACCTCAAGTTTATACAGACTGTTCAATCTCGACACGATATTACTCTGCGAGTGTTGAGGAAATAACTTTGGAATACGAAGTTAAACACGAAAAGGAATGGAACTGTTACCCTCGGTGTCCACACAAAGTGCACGAAAACTAAATAACTCTAACAGAGTTTGTACACTCGAAGAATGGAAGAGAAAATGAATGAAAATTCAGCAAGCTTGAAAAATGAAAAAAAGAAAGATGAAAAGGATTTAAAAGAAAAAAAAAAAAAAAAGAATGGGGGAAAAAGGAATTAAAAAGGGAATGAAATAAAAGAGTTGAAAGAAAACACAGCGAGTATGGAAAAAAGATTGAGAGAAAATGTGAAATGAAATATAAAGGATATGAAAAAAAATATGGAAAGTATAGAAAACAAAATATAAACTAAATCTCAACAAAGTAAAAAGGAATTGTTGGAAGCTCACAAACAAGTAGAAACAAAAATAGGACAGCAAAATGACGAATTTTATGTGGCAATGACACAAGAAGTATCCACTATAAATAATCATGTAGAAAGGCAGGATGAGAAATTAAAAGACATGAAATTATGAATAGTAAACAAGAAAGAGTTAAAAAAGAAATGAGTACTCTTGATAAAAAAGTAGAAGAAAAGATGAAATCATTTGAAAGAAATAGTGAGCAAAATAAAATTTATGAGGTAGTCATACATAAAACAGATGATACTAAACATTTATTAGAACAAGATGATAAACAGATACCAAATATAAAAATAAATATTGATGAAAAAAATAATGAGTTTATAGATAATATGAATGTGAACAATAAAAAAGTTTTGTTGCAAAAGGGTAAAATGAATAATAAAGTAAAAATAATGAAAATGAATGACACCAAAATTGCTAATAAAAATTTTGAATTGGAAATAAAGAACATAAATGAAAAAATAAGATTAATGCAAATAAATGACATTCACAGGGCAAATAGAATTTTTGAAATAAAAGAAAGTAATACAAATAATGAAATAATAATAATAATAGATGGTAAAATGTCAAATATGAAAATAAGAAAGAATGGGAATAAATATTACTATCAAATACAAGAACAATTTGAAATTATGAAAAAAGAAAAAGTTCAAAATAGTGAAATGAAATTTATATTGAAAATTTTTGAAATAAAATATAGGCTTGCAGTTACAAAACAAGCAAGATTCCATAGAAGGAGAGACAAATAATAAAAATGAAAATTTAGGGAATAATAAATTGTAGGTTAACAAATTTGATAGGAAGTTAGGGAATAAAAAAGGAAAAAAGTTAAAAAAATTTTATAGATGTTAGGTTTAAACATTTGAATAAAATAAAATAAAATGAAAAACAAACGTAAAGAAAAAAATACATCAATGAGAGAAAATATTAGAGGAAACAAAACAACGCATAAATATTTCAAGAAAGAAAACAATAATATTGAATAACTGAAAAAATACTGAAGAACAGAAAAGTTGATACAAATATTGGTACAGGTTAGTTAGATAAAGTAAAGTTGAAAAACAATATAGATCAAAAAGAAGGAAAAATAAGAAAGGAAATAAATAAGTGAATTTTAAAAAAAAAAAAAATTTTGTGTATAAAATGAATTATGTGAGAATGAAAGTGGGTATGATAATAATAATACTAAAGAAGTATATTATAAGAAATATGATGATGATGATGATAAAGGTATATTGATAAATAATATGAAGGTATATAAATAATTGAAATGAAGGTATATTAATGAATTATGAATGAATATAATATGTTAATTATGTATGAATAATGAAAAAGCGAAAGAGTATGTACACAAAATGAAAGTAAATAAAATGAAAGATTCAAATTAATAAAATATCCAATTCAATATGAATATAAAGAACAACTGAAGGAAGAGATAGGAAAAATAATGAAACAGTATAATTGAAAGCAGAACCAGTAGTTGTAGAATCGAATGAATATAAAAAAATTATATATCAGTATAAAGATAATAATAAAATATAAAATATCATATATGATAATATCTTGAAAAATGTTCTCTCTTGATCCGAAAAGAAATCCAAGTCAAGTTTTTCTGGAACGAAAGAACGTAGTTTTAGTAGTTGTAAATAATAGTTATCGTTGAAGAATTTGTTTTTCTTGAAATCCAGCATAGGTAGTTTTCTGAAAGTAGAGAAATAGTAGTAGTCAAAGTAAAGGTAATAAATATAAATAAAGAAATTGATATTCAAAATTTTCTAACTAGAAAAAAATTATTGAATATAAATTTAGGAATGTTGTTATGTTATGTTATGCCAGTTATAAGTTTTGAAAGGAAAAAACCCACAAAAAAGAATAATTACTGAACAGTTTTCAGTTTCAAGAGATTGTTTTGACATAATTTTGGAAGTTCTATTTATTTGTGAGCCTATGTATAATATGGATAGATAAAAATGTCAAAATACTATAACACAATCAATTTCATACACTCTCATAATGATTATAACCCATAATTGGTAAAAAGACAACAAAAAGTCTAGTTTTACAGAATTTTCATGAATAAAAAGTGATCAACACATTTATAAATTTCTAACATACAGTATATGAAATTGTAGCTAACTAAAAGTAGCCAATGGTAGAACAGCAAACTTCTTGATGAGATTAGCCAATCAGGGAATAGATGGTCATATGGAAAATTGGAAATTGTGAGAGAATAACAACGGGGTCATGTCATAAGCAATTATTATTGGAATATGTACATAGCAATAAGAATGGGAAAATAGTTGTATATATAAATTATATAAGATGAACCCAAACAGTGAAATGTGACAATTTGGTGCGCGAATTCAAACATTCAAATGAAAAAGAAGAGGGAAAATTGGTATCCAAGGGAGCAACAAACAAAGCCACAGAAGATCGAAAATAAATTTACAAGGGAATGCCAGGCAATATTTTGGGAGAAAGAAAAATGAAATAATTCCAACATTAGAAGAAAAAAACCAATATTACCTTAATAATACAACATATCCAAGTGTCCAAAACTGATTTCTGCATATGTATGGTTCCTGATTTATGGTATTGGAGTTCCTGATAGCGCTTGTAGTGAGAAAGGATCCAATTTCAGAATAACGTATCTCACATCTGAAGAACTTTATTTCACTTTATTTTTTGAACTATAACAGAAAACTTCACTCTCAAGGAAAAAGTGAGGTTGTGTCTATCTATCCATGATTTGATTTTTATGATTATCCGTGAATATTTGTAGATTCACATTAGAATAAGTTATTTCTCGTAGGCCAGGTAAGATTAAGTCTTCCTGAATAAAGGAAATAATTGCTTTTTCACACCTTGTTGTTTATTTTCTTACAATGATAAACAATCATACCGATGACCATTGAATAAATTGAAATTAGACAGCAGTGGTTAGTGGCTCTATTGCCTGAACCGGCTATCTGAGGTAAGAGGCGTACCAACTGTTGCTTAGCTGTGGAAAGGAAAATGATAAAAATTGGCAGCAACGTGACGAGAGAACAGTGACGTAGCTAGCAATTATTATTACATTGCAAAATATATTATACAGGGCACAAATAATTATCTATATCATAACAATTTGGCTCACAAAGAATAGCATGAAAACTATTAGCAATCTTATTAAATAAAACAATTCTTTTGCAAATATCAATACATAATAGGTTCTTTACAAACGCCGCGAATGAAGGGAAAGTGAATATTGAGTACAAACAACCACAAAAAATTTATTATATATATATATATATATATTTTATGTTAGGAAGGACCAGTAATATATTTTAAAGGCGAAAAAGAAATAATTTCCTAGAATATTCACAAAAATAATAAATATTCAATAGTTAGTAGTTCATGAGATATTGTTTTACAATTTTTTTGAGATTCTATTTCCTTTATGGAAGCTTCTTTATAATATTTATAGGTGAAGACATGCAAATACTATAATGCAATCATTTTCATGCATTTTCAAAAAAAGATTACAACATATAGTGGTCTGAAATACAACAAAAAGTCTAGATTTACAAAATTATTCTGGATTAAATGTGATCAACAAAATTATAAGGTTGAAACATACAGTATATGAAATTGCATCTACTTAAAATAGCCAATGGGAGAACAAGAAACCTCTTGATGAAAATAGCCAATCCATGAAGAGAGATGGTGAGATAAAAGATTTGAAATTGTGGAAAAGTAGGAACACAGAAACGTCAAAGATAATCATGATCAAATATTGTATTTAGTTTAAAAGAAATGTAAAATATGTAAGTTGATAAGTTTTCTCGAATAACACCAAATTAGTGGAAGTGCGACAAGAAGGTGCGCGATTTTGAAAATTCAAATAAGATGACAAAACAGAAATGGTATCCAGCAGAAGAAAAAACGAAGCGAGGAGAAGATTGTTTTTTTTCAAGGAAGCCACGTACAAAATTCGAGAGAAAGAAATTCAGGATTTTCATTAATGACAAGGTAGTTTTTTCTACAATAACAAACCAATTCAACCACTGGATAATTTCGACACAAAATATATAAGGATAAAAAAAGATTACTTTTTTTTGTTCTCCACAGGAAATTTCGTCCAAGCTGATTTCGGGGATTTTGGATGGTTCCTTCGCAATGGAGAGTTTCTGAGAGGAGTGGATGAAACAGGAATTAAGATTATGGCCAGGTAATGCATCAGCGCTATTACAGCTCCAGGTATAAACTCTTTCAGTGCACATCACAAACTGAATAACTTCACAAAGTAACTCGTATATCTGAAGAATATAATTTGGTATTGAACTATAAAAGAAGTCTTCCAACTCAAAAGAACAAAGTGAGGTTATATTTACAATATCAATCACTGTTTTTCATTATTCTATGAAAATTTGTCAGTTTTTCATTATTCTATGAAAATTTGTCAATTGCTCATAGTTATCAGATATATCGCAGGCCAGGTTAATATAAGTTTTCCTGAATAAAGGAAATAATTGTTTTTGATAATTTTTGGTTTACTTTCCACAATGATATGCTAATATCTCACCGATAAACATTCAACTGAAATAGTTCGAATGACATCAAGACAGGAAGTGGCTCTGTTGCCAGTACCGACTCCTGAGGCGAAGGCGTTTTCAACTGAGTTTATTCGTGGTAAGAAAAGGAATTACCAAGGGTAAAAATAATAAAACTTTCACATATATATTCAATAAAATTGTTATGGTATTGGGTGGAAGAAGTAATTTCACAAAATATATAAATATAAATAGAAATTATTACGTTCTACCCAATCATAGCAAATTGACATGGCATGGCATGGCATGGCATGGCATGGCAAATATAACTATCATAGTATAACATCAAATTGGCTTCCCAACGCGGAGCGAAAATAATAATCTTACCAAATCATAACAATTATAAAAAGTATATCAAAATAAAAAATGAAATATTTTTCGAAATAAAAAATATTTATACAGGGTGAAAATATTTGTGGGTGAAATAGCAACAATTTGTTTTTTATAACAATATTTCATAACGAAATGTCGCCCAAAGCGGGGCAAAATTAACAACAATTTTGTAATTTCATTACAAAATGGCGCCCAACGTAGGGCAAAATTAACAACACAATTTTGTTATAACATAACAAAATGGCGTCCCAACGTGTAAGGCTAAATATTGGTGAATAAAAAATGGATTTGAGAGATGGTAAGAAAGTTGGTTTGGAAGAAGGTGCAGAAGGTAGAGAGAGAGGCGATCAGGAACAAGGAGAAGAAATGTCAGAGGGAGTGAAATAAAAAGTGAAAGTACAGAAATGGAGAGTCAGCTTAAAAAATTCATGGATTTCATGAAACATGAAATAAAGAAATGGAAGAAAATTAAGAAGTATGAAAAAATGAAAGAAATTCAGCAAGTATGAAAAATGAAATGAAGAAAATTCAGCAAGATGAAAAATGAAATGAAGAAATTGAAAGAATGAAGATGGAAGAAAAAATGGGAAATATGACGAATGAAATGAAAGAAAGTTTGAAAAATGAAATAAAAGAGTTGAAAGAAAACACAGCAAGCATGGAAGAAATATTGAGAGAAAATGTGAAAGAAAATGTAGAAAGAATGGAAAGAAAATTACAATTAAAATTAGAAGAAAGTAAAAAGGAATTTTTAGAAATACATAAACAATTAGAAACTAAAATAGGACAACAAAATGAGGAATTTTATGTGGCAATAACACAAGAAGTGTCCACTATATACAATCATGTAGGAAGGAAGGATGAAAAAAAAAAGATATAAATTAGATATGAATAGTAAACAAGAAAAAGTTAAAAATGAAATTAGTACTCTCGATAAAAAAGTAGAAAAACAACATAAAAATACTAATTTAAGAATAATAAATGTAGAGAGTGAAATAACTTAAAATGTAGAAGAAAAGATGAAATTATTAGAATTGAGAAGAATAGACAATAATTTAGAGAGTAGAATCATTAATAATAAAAAAAAAAACTGAGGGCAACATAAAAAAATTACATCCCATCACATTTAATAAAATGATAAAAAATTAAACTAAACACATAAATACTATTGAGGAATTACAAGAGATCATTAGACAGTATTTGTTTAATCAACCTTGTATATGGTTTAATAGCCAGGAAAAGAATATCAATTCTTTTCAAGATTTTGAAAATCTATTTTTAAAACAATATTGGGGGAAAATGCACAATTAAGTATTCGAGACAAGGTACAATTTGGAAAATTTGACGAAAAAGAAGTATGAATTACAATAATTATGCAATCCAAATGTTTGCAATGGCACAGTGTTTAGATACGGTTATAAGAGAGGAAGAAATAGTAGGTTACATCAGTAGGTATTTTGAACAAGAAATATTTGAAGTTATAAACATCATGAGATTAAAACTATGGAGAGACTTAGTCAATACTTATTGAGATTGGAAAAGACATTATCATATAGAAGTTAGGATAACAATAACCAACAAAGGAATTCACAATATAACAATAATAATTATCAAAGGAGCAATCAATATAATAATAGAAATATAAACAATCAGAAAATTTAACCAAAAAAAAAAAAAATAGATATTTTAATAATAATTATTATGATAGGAACAGGAATAACAATAGATAAAATAATCAAAATCAAGGCTATCAACGAAATAAAAATTTCAATGATAATAATAATAACAATAATAGCAATAATAGAAATAATTACAATAGCAATAATCAGAATTACCCCCAACAATATCAAGGACAAAGGACTTATTATATTAGACAGCCACAAAATAATTCTTGCATAAATAACAACCAAATAAATGACAATAAAGACGTGTATATTCAAATAGGAGATGCCAAAGTGCTGAAAATTTGCATGAAAGAGAGGGACAAGTATCATCAAATGGGGAAAACAATCAAATGAATGTTCCCACAACAAGCCAGATAGAACAAAATTTTTGCTAGGAAAACCATATGTTAGGCTAGAAAACACAAATTACCAACACCCTATTGAATGTATAAGGAAAGATGAAAATATGGAAAATGAACAATATATAGGATTAATAATTTTAAAGGGAAAGATGGGAAATGAAATAATAAAAATATTAATTGGTTAATTTGATTAAAAAAAATTGTTTAGAAGATTTCATGAAAGTTAAAAATATTTTAGTAAAAATGAAAAAAATAACATATAAAGAAATAATGGAAATTAATGAAAAAATAAAAAATATGTGATATAAAGATAAAAAAAAAAAATATAAATGTAATGATAAATATAAAGGGTATATTGAAGAATTATTAAATAAATATAATGAGTTAATTATGTATGAATCGGAAGTTGCAAAAGAGTATGTACACAAAATAGAAGTAAAAGAAACAGAAAAGTTCAAATAAAAAAACTATCCAATTCCTTATAAGTACGGAGAACAAGTTAAAGAAGAATTAGAGAAAATGGTGAAACAAGGTATAATAGAAAGAAGTAATGTTATTACATCAACCCTATCGTAGTATTAAAAACTAGAAGACTGAATAAAATAACAATTCCACGATATGAATCTCCTTCAAATATAGAAACTATTTTTGGTAAAATAACAAATGCAAAAATATTTTCTAAAATAGATTCGAAACACAGGGTTAATACCACTACATGAGAATTCTAGAAATTATACTGGTTTTTTGTATAGAAGGTGTTGTATATAGATTTTGTGTTGTTCCATATGGTTTACAATCGGCTTGTCCAGCATTAGAACGAGTATTACATAAAATACTTGACAAATATGAAAATTTTGCTTTACATTACATTGATGACATCCTATTATATTCTGAAAATGAAACAACGCATAAAGAACATTTGAAAAAAAAAAATTCACATACTAGATGAAGCAGGGCTTGAAATAAATATAGATAAATGTGATTTTTTCAGCAGGAAATTAGTTATCTAGGTTACAAAATAAATGAAAAAGGTGTAGAAATGGATCCTGAAGGAATTAAAACCATGAGAGTATGTCAGGCCACATAATTTAAGAACTCTTAGAAGATTTTTAGGAATATTGAACTATTAAAAAAAATTATTCCAGACCTAAGTAATGAAGAATTACCATTAATATCACTTTTAAAAAAGAATTTTAAGTGGAAATGGGGATACGAACAGAAAAAAGCATTTTTCGAACTAAAGGACATATTTATTCAAAATTTAAAAATATTTCATCCCAACTATGATGAACATTTTGTATTGAGAACTGATGCATCTATGGATTTGCAGGAGTTTTGATACAAGTACAAAATGGGAAAAAAAGTTCCAATATCTTTTGTTTCTAGAATTACGAAAAAACATGAACGAAATTATACTGTTACGGAATAAGAACTGGCAAGTGTTATATTTTGTATTACTAAATTGAGATGTTATTCACTGGGAGCAAAATTCTATATTTGAACTGATCATGAAGCACTTATGTCAATTGTAAATTGCAAATATTCAAGTAATAGGGTACATAGATGGGCATTATTACTGCAAGAATATAAATTTGAAATTAGGCATATACCAGGAAAACAAAATTTCATCACAAACACTTTAACGAGAATGGAGATGGGAAAAACACATACTCCCAGACAGGTAAAAATAGGGATAAATGTTTTTAAAAATAATATAGGTTTGTTTTCTGACATTCAAATTAGGCAAGATCAGTATAAATTAACGAATAAAGAAAAAAGAGGAACAATAAACAAAAAGGGTATAACAATAAAAATAGTAAATGGTGAAGAACTATACGTTATCACAAAGGAATTGGCAGAACAGGTGATTACATATATACATCAGAAATACATACATATAGGGATTAGAAAAGTTTGGTTAATATTTAGAGAAAACTATATACGTTCACAAGATTTGGAATTAACTAAAAAAATCATAGGCATATGTCAAGTTTATCAATTAAGTAAACATGAAAATAAAATTAATAAAAATGAAACAAAAAGTATTATTACAACAAAACCTTTACAAATAATATCAATAGATTTTGTTAGTAATTTGATACCAACGTACAACAATAATGAACATATATTTGTAATAGTGGATCATTTTTCAAAATTTATCAAAATATATTCGACAACAAGGACTTATTTTTAAACTGTTGAAAATCTTTTGACAAAATTCATAGTAGAAATAGGAAAACCTGAACAAATTATTTTAGATAATGCTGCATACTAATAATGAACAAATGAAAATTTTCCCACAGAGTGTGGGAATACAATTAAATTTAAAAAGGGAGAATTAGTCATTATAAAAGCATCAAGAATACCAAATAAAAGACTAGGTATGTGTGCAAAACTTTTAATGCCATTTGAAGGACCCTATGAGGTTGACAATGAGAATGCTATGAATAGCTATAGGTAATACATCCTCAGACAAGGGAATTGAGAGAAATATTCAATATTGAAAATGTCTACAAATATAAAACATATATATAAAATATTTTTATAAATATCATTTTAAAATAAAAAGAAAAAAAAATATTGATTTGTTGAAAATATAAACAGGATTCTCAATTGAATATTGATAGAAAGATTTTTATGTGAATTGAAAAATCCACGATTAAAATAGCCGGGAAAGTAGTTGTTTTCTGTTAGACATTCACAAAAAATAACTTTATTTTAATCGTGGATTTTTCAATTCACAGAAAAATCTCTATCAATATTCAATTGAAATTTTCCCTTTTCAACATGAATACCCCACAAGAGGTTATCTTGACGATGAAAGATAGTGACTAAAGTTCATCTTTCAGTCGCAGATGATTCCACATCTAATTTTATGAACATCCTGTTCATATTTTCAATACCAAATCATAACAATTATTAGAAGTATATCAAAATAAAAAAATAAAAAAAAAAATTCCGGAATCAAAATATTTATACAGGGTGAAAATATTTGTGGGTGAAATAGCAACAATTTGTTTTTTATAACAATATTTCATAACAAAATGTCGCCCAAAGCGGGGCCAAATTAACAACAATTTTGTTATTTCATTACAATATATATATATATATATATATATATATATATATAAATACAGGGTGTTATATAAGTACGTGGCCAAACTTAAAGGGGTGATTCTTTGAGTAATTCTAAAACGAAAAGTTTATATAAATATAGGTAAGGTAATGCTTCGTTTTCAAGAAAAAGGGTGTCAAAATTTTTAAAGAAATAGTTTTTTCCTAAATATCTTAATAATTCGTTGAAATTCAGCAGTGCCATTTGAAGTCTGCTACTCTAGCCCTAATTTTGCCCTGACTATATTGAAAATATCATGTCCAGTGGCGTCCCGGAAGGCACCTTACCCAATATTTTTGGCAAAAAATTAGTGCGCCACTGATTTTTTTGCAATGTTTGTATTGTTTTCGCATTGAGCTACTGAAACTACAAGTTTTTTGTCCCTAGCATTTTTTCGTATCTTGCTTTGTTTTTGTTAAAAAAAATAAAAATATGTTTATTGTTATGTGGTAACGCTGGAAATTTAAAAAAACATGGAACAAGAGAATCCTTTATTAAAACCACACTTGACTAAATGGTACGCAATTTTTTTCAGTAAGAAAACATCCTACAATAATAACACAAAACTCACAATAGTTGCTCAAAATGTGCTCCTTCAACTTCAATGCAGGCATTATCTCGTCTTGACATCGATTGCCGAACACGTTGAAATATTTCCGGCGTATGTCTTATGCACATGTCACATGCATCCCGTATCCGTTGGATCAATTCTTCTCCAGTGTTGAGTGGAGTTTTATAAACGAGGGACTTTAAATGTCCCCAAAGGAAGGAATCTAAGGTACTTAAATCCGGAGACCTGGGTGCTTTGGGTCATTCCATAGACAAAATGCATATCGGTCATTTCTCAGTTCATAAACCCAACCATTTTCTAATATCAGTAACGAATTTTAAAGCAAAACCCTTAAAAACACTTCAAATAATTATGTATGCACTGTTCCAAGATATGCCAGAGTCGAATTTGTTTGAACAATTGTTTTTCCTTCCATGGCACTCTACCTTACTTGCAAAACACTGCAGTAATAATTAACGTTCTTTGTTTCATCGAAAACAAATAATGTTAAAATTCAAAAGATGACTTTCGTGTAATTTTAAATGTTCAATCATATATGAAGATCTCTTTATTGCATATCCATGGACAACAATAAAAACATTTTTTAATAATTAATGTTTTTTTTTTATTGCTTGCATTTCTTTTGATAACAATTTCTAAGACTAGAATAGACTATAGATATGGAAAAGAAGTACACCACAGTTTTTGATGGTTTGGTAGTTAAAATTTTTCATTATGTTGTCCCAGGGACATGCAATAAAGTGATTCTTATGTTTTTACTCAGAAACAACGCAAGATACGGAAAAAATGCTAGAAATAAAAAAGTTGTAGTTTTACTTGCTTCGTGCGTTCATTTTTTGATCAAAAATATTGGTAAAGGTGCCTTCCGGGACGCCACTGGACATGTAGATTTCAATCTAGTTAGGGTTAAATTAGCCCCTAACTACCCCAAATAACACGAAATCGGCTGAAGGATTATTAAATATTTGGAAAAAACTATTTCTTTCAAAAATGTTGACACCCTGTATCTTGAAAACAAAGCATTACCGGAACTTTGGTTATGAAAACTTTTCGTCTCAGAATCACTCAATGAATCACCCCTTCGAGTTCTAACATAACACCCTGTATATATATATATACATATATATATATATATATACATATATATATATATATACATATATATATATATATATATATATATATATATATATACAGGGTAATACAGGGTAATAATTTGTTCAGGTTTTCCTATTTCTACTATAATTTTCTCAAAAGATTTTTAACAGTTTTAAAATAAGTCCTTGTTGTCGAATATATTTTGATAAATTTTGAAAAATATCCATATTAAATTTTTAAATTACTAACAAAATCTATTGATATTATTTGTAAAGGTTTTGTTGTAATAATACTTTTTGTTTCATTTTTATTAATTTTATTTTTATGTTTACTTAATGGATAAACTTGACATATGCCTATGATTTTTTTTTCATAATTTGTGAACTAATATAATTTTTCTCTAAATATTAACCAAACTTTTCTAATCCCTATATGTATGTATTTCTGATGTATATATGTAATCACCTGTTCTGCCAATTCCTTTGTGATAACGTATAGTTCTTCACCATTTACTATTTTTATTGTTATACCATTTTTGTTTATTGTTCCTCTTTTTTCTTTATTTGTTAATTTATACTGATCTTGCCTAATTTGAATGTCAGAAAACAAACCTATATTATTTTTAAAAACATTTATCCCTATTTTTACCTGTCTGGAGTATGTGTTTTTCCCATCTCCATTCTCGTTAAAGTGTCTGTGATGAAATTTTATTTTCCTGGTATATGCCTAATTTCAAATTTATATTCTTGCAGTAATAATGCCCATCTATGTACCCTATTACTTGAATATTTGCAATTTACACTTTCCCCTCAATACTTTTTTAAAACAATTACTACTTCAAAAAGGAGTATAGTAGACTCCTTTGGACTTTATTTGGAAAATATAATAATACAATTAAAACTACTCGACTAAGGCCCGGTATTTTCACTTCCTGTAAACCTAGGAATAAATTGACCTATGGTTAGAATATGCTCTTGTAAACGTTTATTGATAAACAAAAGCACATTCTAACAATTGGTTAATTTATTCCTTGTATAACTGGAAGTGAAAATACCGGGCCTGAGTGTCTGAAAACAACTAGTCCTCAATGGTGCCTCGCAGGGCTATTCATAATATTATAAAAATGGTGACGCTAGCGAAATATTATGCTGTAGTCAGTCTCTGAGAGCGGCCGTGATGACCCTGGGAAGATAGCAAGTCAGCAGTTTCCTGGAAGGTAATCTGATACTCCTGGGATGGCCACTGGTTATCTTGCATATAACAGCTCCCTCCGTAAAAAAACAGTTGATGCCATGCATCAACTTTTGGGGTTGTGAGGTGATAATGCGTTGCCTTCCAGATGGATGGATTCTTCCTGCATTTCTTCATGAATGCTTGGTCTTCTTCTTGTGGAAATGCTGGAGATTCTTCTCAACGGTTTGAATGATTTGTGCGGTGGAGGCGGGGAATCGTTTGGTCCTGTCAGAGTCAGTCTTGTCGTTCTCTTTCTACACTTGCAGAATATGTAGAGTGCCAACAGGGATATGACGAATGAGATGGTGAAGAAGGTGAACCGTGATATGTTCTTCTCGACGAAAGGTTATTGAATCAGGTCATCTAGGCTTTTCGAATATGAGTCCAGCTTGTTTTTGGCAACGTCCAAGTCATCAACATTCAGATCGTTCAATTTGAGGGGCTTCAGTTTCGGCAGTTTCGATTTTTCTGGAATGTCCACACAACACTCGTATGGTATTACAACTGGATGGGTGCCGTGGGTGACGTTCGATATTTTCGATCCTTGGGAATTTGCCTGGATCTTTGTTATTCCAATAAACGCACTACATTCAATCTGGAGTTTCACGATTGAATTCTTATAAATAATTTCAGTCTTCGTTTTCATATTGGGTCAATTCACGGTCACTTGTGAAGGTTCAGAAAGGATCACTCGCCATAGATTGGTTTCGAGTTTTTGAATGTTATAACCTTGGCTGAAAATCAAAGAACTCTGACAGTTTCGCGGAAGGTTTTTGAAACTTTTTAAAATTTGGGCTTCACAAATGGAGTTATAATCTAGTGGATATACGAACATATCGGAGCACAATTCAGTTCTATGAAAAATCGGTTTACACGTTTTCAAGTCTGTCACAGATATGAACATTGAAGAATCATCTAATTTCGCGATGAATTTTTGAGGAATCGAGAGAATGTGATGTAGGCCAGGTCTATTATGATATATTGGAATTGGGTACAGTTGGTACAGGGTGTAAATTTGTGGTTCTGTAAGAGGAATTTTTAGGATAAAGACTGAGTTCGAATTGGTTTGGAACGCTTCTGATTCTATGATTTCAAGGTATTGTTCTATTTTGGAGAGTTCTGGTTGGAGTGGAAGATTGTTTTTCCGTAGGTTTTGAGAAATCCCTGTAAGGCATCAAATGGTCGGGTGTAATGATTGAAGAATGAATAATATTCAAACGTACAAAGGTAGTTGAATCTTACATATCAATATTTTCTTTGAGTAATAGAAAGCTTTCAATTAGTTTTTCGCAAACATTGATAAATTTTAGTTTTGTTTTAACGTGTCTAATTCATCGCTCCATCGATTGATAGTATTTTCTATAATTTTAATATCGTCATTGAAAGTCTTTTCATCGACTTGCAATTTGCGAATGGTGGTATTGAAATTTTGGATAACTGATGTGGTTACTGAAATTTGGTTCTTCAATAAGTTCTCCAATTGGTGTTCATCGTTATTCAACCTATTAATACAGCTGGTATAGTATTCGCCGTCAGCGGCATCTAAATTGCCAGTGATTGTTTTGAAAATACTTCCTATACCGTCGATCCGGCCTCTTTCATATCGTTTAGTATCTGAAAAAGTTTCTTCCAATTTCTGTTCACTAGAATTTGAAATTTGGGTGAGAAGGCTGATATGGGTTTTCACCTCGGATCAAAATTCGTTCATTCTATGTTCTGTGAATTGTATTGTGTTTATGAGAGTTTCTAGAATGCTACGGTTATTTTCGTACGCATTTTTGAATACGGAAATGTCTTTATTTACAAGTATAGTCCATTTGTCGTTAGTGAGTACGATATTTCCATGTTCATGGTAATATACGCCAATAGTATTATTTATTGGTTTGATTTGGTATTGAGACTCTACTGATCCGACCAGCAGCAGCAACCTGAAAATAAATTAATCTTCAGTAAACGGCTTCATGCGATCGAAGTGAACTTTTTATCTTTGATTGGTTTGAGGATTCGGAAGTATCGTGGAATTCAGAAGAATTTGTTCTATTTTGAAAGGACCATTGAACTTGTTGTGTAATTAATTCTTTATTTGGGATTCCTTGACATATACTTTGTCCGTAACTTTATATTCTGGGGTTTCCTTTTTTATGTTGCGATCAAAACGGACTTTGGCTCTTTTTTTTTTTTAAGGTACGTTCGCGGGCAATTTTTGTTATTTAGGTCTCGAATATACTTGGTGATTAACTGTTCTTGATTGTTCGTGAAAAGTAAGCCCATGTGTTTTATTCACAGAGTTATTATAGCAAATAACTGCGTATGGGAGGATATTGAATGGATGTTCGTTGGGATGTTCGGCCATATGTATCCGAATCATTTCGGGAAGGGTTGCGTGAAATCGTTCGACTAAACCGTTCGATTGTGGGTGATGCACACTGGAATATGTGAGTTCAATGTCATAGAGAACATAAAGGTCTCTAAGGGTGGCATTGTCAAATTATCTGCCGTAGTCGCAGTGAATTCTCAGAGGTGTTCCAAAATGTTGAGAGTATAAAAGTATGGTATTGACTATACTTCGTCCGGTTTTGTTATATAATGTGTAAACAACGCGTGAATTTCGTTAGTTCGTCTCGTATGCTCAGTGCGTAATTTTTCGTTGGAATTTCTACTATGTCTATGTTGATTCTTTCGAATGCTGTTCTAGGGGTTTCGGTTATGACGAGGGGGTTGTCGAGGTTTTTTCTACATATTTTAGTTCTTTGACAAATTTGGCAGGTTTTCATTTAATTCTCAATGAGTAAGTCCGTAAGTCCGAGCCAATTGTATTTTTCTTTTATTCTTCGAATGGTTTCATTGATTCCTCTATGAAGGTTATTTTTTCCGTTGTGGTATTGGTCAATTATTATTGTAATTTGGTCTGGTTTGGTCTGGTCTGGATTAGTTATCAAATTTTGGCATACCTTGAATTTAATTTCTTTTTCTGAGAAAATGAAACAAAGTATCTCAAGAATCGGGAGTTCTAAGTTATTTCAACGCAATAGGTGTTCGAGAGATCGATTTCGTTTTGATGTCTATAAAGGGTTAGAAATGAATGTTTTACAACTGTATCAACGTCAAATGTTAGAGAGACAATATAGTATTTTCGATCGTTATAATCCTGTTCGAATATATCGTCGAAGATTTTGTAATGAAAGTCTTTGAGGTTCTTTTGTTGTAGAAATGATGAAATGTGTTTGTTTTCTTCGTCAAGTAATTGGCAGCTTGAGTATTGAACTTTCGAGTAGTCAAGGAGTGATTTCGTTTGATATAAATTTATGAAAGTTGGGAATTCTTGTTCGATATGTTCAGCAGTTCTTGTTGATTTTCCGGGGTTTCCTCTGTTTCAGAAATATTTTCTGTGTCAGGTGATTCTTCTTTCAGTTCTGGTTTTGGTTCGTGCTGTTCTTCTTCACTGTCGCTAATTGTTTGTATGTCAGAGTCTTCGTTTGTGGATGATATCAATGTATAGGGAGAGGAAATTTTTGAATTTAGAATGAAGCATCTTTTTGGTGAATCAATTTTGATCCTGGAGAGTGCATCGGCATTTTTGTTCATCTTGCCTGGTTTATAAATGATTTCGTAATCGTACTCCCCGAATTCGAAGCGCCATCTGGCAAGTCTGCTACCAGGGTCCTTAATAGAAAATAGCCACGTGAGGGGCCGATGATCAGTAATAAGCTTGAACTTTCTACCGAATAGGTATGGCCTGAAATATTTGACAGCCCATACTATGACTGAAAGTTCCCGTTCTATTGTGGAATATTTGGATTCGGCAGAACAGAGTGTGCTTCAGGCATATGCGATTGGTAAGTCTTCACCAATCGGGCCTTGGGAGAGCACCGCACCAATGGCAAATGCACTCGCATCTGTCGTTGGTAGAAATGTCTCCTCATAATTGGGGTGTATGAGAATGGGTGTCGACATGAGTGTTTGTTTCAATTTTCGGAAGGAATTTTGGCATTCGTTTCCAAAAATGAATGGGGTATTCTTTTGGAGTAATTTCGTGAGTGATTTTGAAATCTTAGCGAAATTTCGGATGGAGCGTCTATAATATCCAGCCAATCCAAGGAAGGATTTAATCTGTTCCTGATTTTCCGTTTCAGAGAAATTTATTATACAGTCGACTTTGATCGGATTCGGTTTCACTCCATCTTTGGTAATGAGATGACCAAGATGGAGAATTCACACTTATCCGGCTTTATCTTTAGATTTGCTTGTGTAAGTCTTTTGGAGACTTCATTCAAACGAGTTATATGTTCATGAATCGTGGGGGAATAAATGATGATGTCGTCCATATAGACTAAACATCGCTCATTCTGGATTCCGAGTAAGATATTATTCATTACTCTTTGGAAGGTTGATGGAGCGTTCTACAGCCCGAATGGCATACGAATAAATTCATAGTGACCATTCTCGACTGTGAAAGCAGTTTCAGAAATGTCTTTGGTATCTATTTCTATATGGTGAAAACCAGAGGCTAGATCCAAAGTCGTGAAATATTGGCATTTGCCAAGTTGGTCAAGGAGGTCAGCTATCATCGGTAGTGGGTATTTGTCGTCTATGGTAAGGTCATTCAACTTCCGGTAATCGACAACGACTCGTCATCTCTGTTTACCAGAAGCGTCGATTTATTTGGGGACGACCCGCACGGGAGACGACCATGGGGAGATAGAAGGGCGTATGTTGCCATCTTCTAGCATTTTGCTCATCTGTCTTTTCACCTCCTTTTTATGAATCTGAGGATAGCGATACGATTTCGTGAACATGGGTTTTGCGTCTGTAGTATCAATGAAATGTTTTATTTCAGTGGTGAACGACAATCGATCACCTTCTAAATAAAATATATCCGAATATTCAGGGCGAATGTTTGTAATGAGTTCAGTTTCTTCTTCGTTCAGATGTTCCAAACGAAGTTGATTTTGAATTTCAGAATTTCTGTCTGTCTGTGTGACAGAATTTTCATTTTCGTTGAAATTATTAATAGAGTAATTTTGGATTGGTTCGATTTTTATATCGGAAAAATTGATAGTTTTTGACATTGCATTAGCATTATTCACGGAGGTGAGAAATTCTCCTTCATGATTGATTTTCACTAATGCATTGGGTAATCTTACATTTTCTTTCACTTGGGCTAAATATCATCGGTGTTCCGAAAGTTACATTTTAGTTTGAAAATTTGTTCTATACGGGGTTCAATAGGAATTGTATTCGGTATGTCGTTCATGGACGTTTCAACTACATTTTCAGAGGGGTTCTCAGAGTCCGTTACTTTGATCAGGGGAATCGTTTAGAAGTTGGTTATGAGCTGCTTATTTTCCAAATCGACAATACAATGATAGTGTTCCAAGAAATCGGATCCTAGGAGATCATCGGAATCTATATCTGAATTGTAAATGAATACTTTATGAGGATTACCTATACAAAAGGGTATCATTGCTGATTCAGAAATGATGATTTTTTGATCTGTGATACCTTGTATCACCACATTTTCATGGTATCTATTAGAATAAGTTTGAACTGTTTTTGGCTTGAAGATTGATAGACCAGCACCGGTATCAATAATTATTTTATAGGTATTGGTTGCGTCCATGATATAATACAAGTTTTTGGAATTGATTGTGAGTGATTGAGTTATAGAAATTGCATGTTCCTTCGCACTCTCAGTGTTGTAGTTAGTATGTCCGTAGGGTTACCTGCTCCAATAAGTTGTCCAATTTGAGGTTATGAACTAGCCAAAAAAGTATTCAATGTCATGGTTTCGATGAGTGCTTCTTGAGATGTTTTTTGATCGGGAGTAAGATTTTGTTTCTGAATTGTAGCGTGCATGGTTGCATTATGTGTTTGTAATCTATTTATGAAAGTCAGAGGTGATTCGCCAGGTAGTTGGTGAATTCTTTGGAGATCTTGTATCAATGAGGTTGAATCACGAGTATCACCAAAGTATTGATTAAAAAGTAATCTAATTTCATCCCAGGTTTGGGGATTTCGAGAACTTAATAATTCTGCCGCTTTACCTTTTAATTAATTTTTGATGTGCAAGATTACCAATGTTGTTTGATCTTGTATGGCCATACGGTAAGCAGTGTTACAAGCATGGATGAAAGTATTTAAATATATTTGATCACCCTCATACTCCGGGATTATTGAATATATTTCATTTAATCTATAAGGTTCAACTACAGTTGTGGTATTTGTAGGCGTTGTAGGCATAGTGGATGAGTTGATAATAGAACTGGTTCAGATCGAAATCAATTGAATATTGAAAATAAACGAGATGATTCTTATATTTTCTTACCAAAGAATGTCCATGCGGAGAATGCAATCCGGCTTCACAAGCGTTGCTCCGAAGGAAGTTAGCGTTCGCGTGTTCTTCTTTCGTTGAAGAGACCGTTTTTCCGTGGTCCTTTGGTTGTTGGGATCCACCTCCTCCAGTTAGGTTTTTCGTGTTCCGCAGGAGTTGAAGGATCATACAGCGACTGCACCAATTGTTATATCTCACTTTCCACTGAAGACTTTTTAAAAACAATTACTACTCCAAAATGGAGTATAGTAGACTCCTTTGAACTTTATTTGGAAAATATAATAATACAATTAAACAACTTTCCCTTAATGGTGCCTCGCAGGACTATTTATAATATTATAAAAATGGTGACGCTGCTTAGACTAGCGGAATATTATCTTGTAGTCAGTCTCTGGTATAAATATATTGATTCTATTTCTTTCCCTCGCTTGTTGGTGTAGCGTTTTCCGCCTATCGCATTGGTTAAGGACTGGACAACAAGCAACAGCTAGATTGGGAAACATCCTTAGAAATAATATATTAAATCTTACTCTAGAATGCTAATCTAATGAGCAAACCCAAGTAGCACATGGTCATGAAATTAACATAATGACTTCTTATACCGTCTTGAAGACCACGTATTTGTAATGTTTCAGAACAAAAAACTTAATGTGCGTTTTATAACCATTGGGCGTTGCTATGACGTCGTGTACAATAAAGAATTCTCGAGATGAAGTTGTACTGTGGTTTGAATGTAAATGAATTGTGTGAGTCGTTAAGTGGAACTTAACAGCAGTTGCTGTGAGGTTTTTATGACAATTAACATATGTGGTTCTAATCAATAGATTTTTGAAACGTTTCTACGACTACATATTGTACTCATGTAATGTAGTTTTATCAACTGATGAACTTTGGTCGTAATAATTACATTATGTATCTATGGTTAGATTATCTTTGTTGGTTATGTTATTTTTGTTGGATAGGTATATTGTGTTATGTATGTAGAATATTCAGTTCCGTATGAATAATTGAAATGTCAAAACAAAAACCCAATCTGCCTTACAAGAGAACTGGAGCGTAGGGAAAAATTCAAAAAAATATTGAGAGGAAGGAGTGCCCACCCCAAAATTAATATCTGGAATAATTAATCAGTCTATCGGGACACTGCAAAAAAACTTGAGCTCATCCAGTCCCTTCAGTTGTTTTCACAACAAGGAGAAACATACATAATATGTTTGTGCACTTCGAGTGATGAATAAAAAATATTTGCATATAACTGTTCAATATCCTATTGTAAATGTCAGTTATTCTAGCGTTTTCTATTAGGCGGAACTAGCGGAATGCTTATGCACTCAGTGTATATATATTTTTCTGTTTTGATAGCGTTACGACGTGAGTACAACAAAACTTGCTACTTGTGGTCACAGCGACTACATTACAACTTTTTTATGAAAGAGATTGCGATGTCCTTGAGGCACTCGTAAACTATTCTATGATAGTACATACCGGAGTAATTACAACTCCTCGACACTAGAAGGATGACATCCATGTTTTTCGATTGATTGATAACATCATTCTGGTAGCCATATTGGAACAGAAATATTTGAAATAAGAAATATGGGACCCTGGGTGTTATATCAATTTGAAAATCATTGGAGATGTGATAATCAAGTATCTTTTGTAATATGAACTACATATTTCAACGATTTATGAGAAAAATTCATGAAATATATTTTTTCTGAAATGAAAATGAATATTTATATCTCTTCATTTTCGAAGCGCATGAATTTTGAGTGAGTAGAATTGGATTTTGATCGTATAAATGGATTTGCTTGGTCACTAGAGTTTCAGAACAATTATTAAAGACACATAAATGAAAATCATTTTTATCTCGATAACTATCACGACCATTTGTTGTTAGTATATATAGTGGATATAGGTCATTACCACAGAGTATCGTGAACATGTAAAGGAAGACTGAATTATATATTATATTAATATTATATAAAATTATTATATAACGTCTCAGCATATTACAAGACTTAAGTCATGGACTTTTGCGAAAGGTCTAGTAGACGTCTGTCCAACCAAATTATGACCTCTGTATGCTACTTGGGGAGTGTTCAGAGTGAGCCTCAATGCGCATGTACACGATTAGTTTATATTCTAACAGGGCCGGTTTCAGAAACAAATTAACTAACTTTATTTATATGTAGATTACATGTATCTGATGTTGAACTCCATACCTTCGACAGTTTGCCCTAACAATGAAAATATTTCATGAACTGAATACTAATTGAAATATCTAAAGTACTTTATGCAAACTTATTATTATTACTAATAATACTAAATAAGCCGAATGAAAATAAATCAATTTGATTCAGTGGTGAGGCTATTATCATATATATATATATATATATATATATATATATATATATATATATATATATATATATATATATATATATATATATATATATATATATATATATATATATATATATATATATATATATATATATATATATATATATATATATATATATATATATATATATATATATATATATATATATATATATATATATATATATATATATTATATATATATATATATATATATATATATAAGTAATGTGAACATAAAAACGTGCTCAATTGTGCTGTACAAGTTTTTCAAGGGAAATTTTGATTTGCTCAAGTTAAATCCAAATTATAGTTCAATCAATTCATCATCATTGAGATGAAAATTGAAGTGAAATATTTTGAGGTTAGAATGGCTTCAGCAACGTGTTCAAATTGTTAACAAATTATTGATCATGACATTAAAACGACTGTTTGTGATGGTTGCAAGGATCGATTTCATGAAAATTGCTCAGGCCTCTCTTCTACTAATATGCAGTGTCTACCACTAAAATTATTCATGTGCGAAAGCTGTCGCTCTAACTTGAAGTAGGTGAAATCTTCAAAAGAGCGGATGCACAGTAAGCCATCAACAAATGTGCATATGCATTCCGAAACACTTCCGTGAGGTTAATGAGAGAATAACTCACAGTAAGAACGACATGATATATAAAATCACAGAGTCTCCTTCCAGTACCTACCCTTGAACCGTATCAAGCATAACAAATCTATGGTTTTGTGAATGTTATTTTCTCTTTGACGTCAATTATACAGGGAATGCTGAAGAGAAAAAAGTATTTTGCAGGTAAAAGGACATTTTATTTCTGTTGATCAAACCTTGATTCAAAGAAATTTGATCAGAAAGGTTCGAGATGCGCTGAATGCCAGAAAAGCTATTGCAAATGCTGATCTACCATATGATTGTCAAAACAGACAGTGTGACTCCAAGAGAGTACAAGTTGGTGTGTCCTGCTATTACCAAAATGCTGGTGGTCTCAAGTCAAGCTTTACCAATTTCCGAAATTCCGTCCTGCAAAGTTCATATGATGAGTGATATTAATGTAATACCTGTTATTGACTCACTATATCACAATAGTACACATCATAATGCCTTCATTTCATTCACTCAGCATCCAGAATATCATCTCTACCCTACGAGGAGGTGATTTATGACTGACTATAATGGGATCAACTATTATATTGCATCAGTTGACTGGGTAAACGTTCTTTATAAAAGTGAAATGAATACTGCTCTTGAACAGTTCTATGAAGTACTTCATTCAGCACCAAATCTGTTTGTACCTCTCAAAATAAAAATGAAGTAGAATTTCATTATTTGGTTAAGTCAAGAATTGCATATTTGAGAAGAAAATGCACAAATTGAACAAGCAAACCAATGACAATGATGCATACCTGAACTTCACCGACTAGAACATGTGAAATAACCTATCAATTGATCCTAGTTCATTTTGGCGATTTACTAATGCTAAGAGAATGTGTGAGTTTCCGGACAAAATGTACCTAAATGATAAAAAAATAAAAAACTGCTAAGAAACCTCTAATTTATTTGCAGAAAACTTCTCTTCTGTGTATACTAAGTCAAATGAGCATAAAAAATAAATATTTCCAACTTTCACGTGGACTATAGAAATTTATGCTGCAGACTAAATATTGAGACACTTGAAAATAGAAGACTACGAGCGGATCTTTGTTTATTATATAAGTTACTATAAGGTGAAATTTGCTGTCTTGATCTTCTGCACAATATTGGTCTGATAGTGAACCCCTTTGATACAGGACCAATATCTACCTACCTTCCATTTACAATTCCAGGCAAAGAAATTAGTATAACGTATAGTGAGTAATGAAAATAATTCAAATCTTGATTTTTTTAACCAATCCTAATTATTTCAAGGAATCGTTATAAATATATATATATATATATATATATATATAAATATATATATACATATATATATATATATATAATATATATATATATATATATTGTTATGTTATGAAAAACCAGTTATATATTTTAAAAGAAATAAAGGAAACAATTTCATAAAAAAACCATAGAAAGAATAATTACCAAATAGCTATTAGTTCAAGAGATATTGTTTTTACATAATTTTGAAATTCTATATCCTTTATTAGGCCTCTGTATAATATTAATAGATAAAAATATCCAAATACTATGATACAATCAATTTCATACACTGTCATAATGATTATAACCCATAATTGTTCAAAAGACAACAAAAAAGGTCTAGATTTACAAATTCATCCTGAATAAAATATGATCAACAAAATTATAAGCTTGAAACATACAGTATATGAAATTGTATCTAACTAAAAATAGCCAATGGGAAAACAACAAATTTCTTGATGACAATAGCCAATCAGGAAACAGTATGGTCAGATGTAAGATTTGAAATTGTGAGAAAATAAGAACGAAAAAGACAATTATCACTGAATATTGTACATAGTTTATAAGAAAAGAAAAATATTTTTATTTATAAGTTTTGACAAATAACACCAAACAGTGAAAATGTGACAACTAAAGTGCGCGAATTTAAAAATTCGAATCATAGGGAAAAAGGAGAGATGGTATCCAGGAGACGAAAAACAAAGCCACGGGAAGATTGAAAAGGAGTGCCACGTTTTGTTTGGAGGAAGAGAAAAATTCAGTAATTTCATCAATATAAGCAGCAAACAACATTACTTTGTATGTACCCCATATACAAATATTCCGAAGCTGATTTCTGGATTTGTATGGTTCTTTTTGGTATTGGAGTCCCTGAGAGCAGTGGATTGAAAGGGGATCCAAATTCTGGGTGTGTATTGAACAGCGACAGTTCCAGCGTCAAGGTATAAACTTTTCTAGTGCACATCACGAACTGAATAACCTCACTTATAACTCATATCACATCAGAAGAACTTTATTTCATTTGATTTTGAACTATTAAAGAAATTTTCAACCTCCAAGGTAGAAGTGAGGTTGTGTATATTTATCCTTGACCGTTTCCCATGATTGTCCATGAAAATTTGAAGAATGACCATAGAATAAGTTATCTATCATAGGCCAGGTTAATTTAAGTTTTCCTGAATAAAGGAAATCATTGCTTTTTGATACTTTTCGTTTTGTTTTCCACAATGATCTGCAACCGTACTCATAAACATTGAATAGATTGAGATTTGACATCAAGCAGTGGCTCAATTGCCTGAACCGGCTATCTGAGACAAGAGGCGTACCAACTGAGTTTAACTGTGGTAAGAAAAGTGATTACAATTGGCAGCAACGTGACGAGAGAACAGTGACGTTAGCTAGCAATTATTATTACATTGCAAAATATATAATACAGGTCGAAAATAAATTATCTATATCAAATCAATTTGAACCCAAGAGGGATAAAAATCAACGACAACAAATTATTTTTACAAATCACATTTCATAACAAGTTGGTTCCCAACTACGAACAGAAATTATTAGCAATCATCATTTTATAATAACAAATTATTTGATATATCATTTTATAATAACAAATTATTTGATATATCATCATTTCATTACAATATATATATATATATATATATATATATACAAAATACCAAAATGTGCCTAAGATGACAATTTGCTCATCAACAATGTATATCAAATCCATGTCAAGTCAAGAAATGAAAATCAGATGATTTTCAGTGTAACAGATACACTCCTTTCTAATCAATAATGAATTAAATGAGCAGTGAAAAACATATTACTTATAACTATTGATTATAGAATGAAATTAGTTTACTCAATTTTTTTCTTTTCAATTCTCCCTTCATCAGATGGCAACTTTGATAAATCTCATTTTTGAATGAGTTCTCACAATGAGTCTTATTAATTTCATTTTGTGATTCAAGTCATGAGGGACAACATCAAAAATATGATCCTCTGAACATTAGAAACAGAAATATTAAAGCTTTCAGAATAAATGTATCCAGAATTTTTTTTCAGTAGGCATTAAGTTGTTACATTTAATACCCGGCGTATTTTCTTTTCTGTGTACATACAGATTTGTGGTACATCTTTGGATGGTTTTATAAGACCACCTCTATTTTTTCTATGTAATAACATAAATAATCTGATATTTCCAATGAATCCAAACACAGTGTATATTTTACTCGTTTGTTGATAGTCCTTGCCACATATCCTGATATATATGTAACCACATTTTCATTCAAAATTGACAAGTTTGGTGAAACATCAATTATATACAGAAAATCATAATCTTCTATAACCAAATCATTATAATCAATCCCATATTTTTTTATAATTGTTTATCATCCAGACCAAGTTCTGGAGATATATTTCATTTTTCGTTTGTGTAATATCACAATTTCCCTTCCAAAACTTTTGAATCAAGCCTCCTGAAGGTGTTATCAAATTGATATGCAGTAGGATTGTTGTTCCAAACATTTCGTCCCCTGAAAAATAAAATCAAATTTAGAGTATATCAATATCATAATTTCTTGCAAAATCAACAGTTGACTGAATAAAAACATGCATTATATAAAAAATTGCCTCATTAAGGAATAGTTTTATCAAAACATACAAATGAAAAAATCATGCATTCATGAAATATCACAATAATTTGAAGACTTTGAAAAGATTTGAATAGTGATTCGTGAACTTCCTTACGTAAGCAAGTACTCAAATGGTGAATTTTCTTTTTTGACATGTTCATCATATATTCCTAAAACTGAATCTATGGTAGTGCAAATACCCAGAACTGGTGTCATATTTCTTGAAACATGGATATTCTTTCCATTGACATTTTTTCAAGATTTTATATATGTGAAACCCTCTTCCAATAGCGGTCTCCAGAAAAATTATTTGAATCTTTTTAAAGGAGTTTCATATCCTTTTGCAGAATAATTTCTTGAATTTAACAAGTCGAATAGTCTATCCACTAGTCTGATAAATTCAATAGTTGGGGCTGCGTCTAGGAAGTCTGGATGCAAAATGTCCTTCGATAAAAACTCCAGTGCACTTGCAACACTGGCACTAAGTGTCTGTACTGCCAAATTAACCTAGGAGTAGAAATTAAAGATAATGTTATCGAAATTATGAGATCCAAAACATTCCTTCATTTTTTGTGACCAGTTAATATGGTTCATCCCAATTTTGTTACCAAAACGACAAAATTCTTCTTCGACCTCGTGTAGTTTGGTAATGAAGCCATAACCAATTTTTCCTCCTTTGCCATTTATGAATATTCTAGCGCTTGCCCAATTATTTCTAATCAACTTGAGCATGTGATATGCATAAAATATAACTCTTTCATTACTCATTGGATGCTTAAAGTTGGTGTGGAGTTTATTCATATCACGGATGACTCCACCAAGTTTCTCAGCCATTGTGATATTAGCTGATGGTCCGTCACAAGTAACCGATACTACTTCACTCCAACTTCATGCAATTTCTTTCAGGCTTCTTTGACAATGTTTGTTTTTTCTGATCCAGTCATCGAATTCATTAGAAAATATGCTATTGGTAATTTCCAATTAGCATGTAATGAAACAACCATCAGAACTAGTGCTTCAGTAGCACACTTGAGTGAATCATCTACAACTCCAGTTCCATAATCTTCGTACCCCCATGTTTTCATGTCTCTAAACTCGATTTGTTTCTTCATTGCCATTTCATCTTGCATAAGACTACATATGGTATCTTTTTTTTGTTTTCGTTTGTCAGCAACAAGACCTTTCAGACTGGTGAAGGAATTCTCATAGTCGATGGTGCTGGAAGAGCAAGATCAAATGTATTCCTAACATATAAATATGCTTTTGATGATAGGAATTGGAGTGTCATAGCAATGTTTTTATGTCGTCTCCAAATGTATGTTTATATTGTTTCTCTTGAGTTTTTGCTTCTCAAGTTCGATTGACCTTTTCAATTCGATTGACCTTTTTAATATAGATAATTGAACACAAGTATAGATTTTTCTAGGAACTGGGTACCATTTTCAGAGAGCAATTTTTTGTTGTTCACATCCCACAAAACCTGTTTTGAGCTTGTTACTCTCTTTTTCTAACGACAGACTTTCATCATTCTCAATTTTTTCTGGGCTAATATTTTCCTAACATTGGCATATTTCACTTTCCACAGAAGTTTTGGAGGCGATGCACTGAAAAATTAAAAGGGTAAAATATGCAGTTGAATTTTGAATCTATAACAATAAAAAATAAATTCAGTTAAACCAAATTGAATTTGATCTTATAGGCTATCAACAAAGGTTTTTCAGTTTATATTTTTTCAAGAGAAAAACACTTTAGGAGTAATGAGTAAGTCTTATCTGAACAGTCTGAATGTTATTTTAAATAATATTTCAAGTGGGAAAAAAGATGTAAAGCTACTAAGCAGCCCTTTTTTCTGATTTCAAAAATTGAAATGAAATTCCAAAAACTTTCTTGGTTTGTTTTTATTTGGCTGATATAGAATTAGTTACAAAATTCATATTTGAATATATGATAGTTAATTTTAACAAAAAATATATCTTGAATGAGAAAGAAATTGAGATAATAAAAAAGGCAATTCAACTTCATCATGTTGCTACTAACCTGTAGTTGTGTCTGATTTTAACTTCTCGTCTAGCTTTTTTGTTTCCCCTTCATTCCCTCCACTATCTGTTAATGTGTCCTCTCGACTTATTTTCAAACTTTGAGGAGAATCTATAGAGGAAGTATAGACACCTATGAGCGAGCTGAAATATAAATGTTTTTCTGTTAAGTTTGATCATGAACTAAAAAATGAAACAAAGTATATTATTATGATTATTTTTTGACATTTCTAGAAACCAATGAAAACTTTCAATTCAAATCATTCATGTACGTATTGGCCAATCAAAACATTATTATAGTGGGAATATTCTATCTAGAAAATTGCCGCGGGAATAATTTGAGGTATTTTGTTTTCATTATCTGACAACATATATTTTTGATTTGACGTCTGTCATCAATTCGCATTGGAAGTGAGAAATGAATCAAAACCGGTTGAGTACATTAAATCATTGTGCAAGGACATGTGTTTTTGATTGTAACATCAAAAAATAATCCAAAGAATACCACACGAGAGTTCGATAAAGTGGAAAATAATTCTCCAGATTTCTTTCTCAAACTTGTTGCCATTTGGAAATAGCCACTCGAGCCCGTTGGGCTCTCGTGTCTATTGCCTGGCAAAAGGTTTCCGAAAATTTTTCGAATTATTTTCACTTTATTCTTACTCTCTTGTGATATTACAACTGAAGATTTCAAATATTAAGTACTCATTCTCGTTTGTCATTCTACTTTGTTGCTGTAATGGATGTATGTTACAAAATGAATTGGAAGGACGAGAAAAATGAAAGAAAATTGATTTTTACTCAGGCCTGGACAGAGGGGAGGAAACAAATATAACAAGGCCTGAGCGGACAGGGGGCCCGGAGTCCTCATAAAACATTTAAAAAATGATTGTGCTATGCCCATACCTAATACCCAAGTAAGGCCAGGCAGCCACTGTTTATGTCTTATTGAGATCCATCAACCTTCATTTTTATGAATCGCGACAATTTTGCTTCTATATATTCGTGGGACGTTACCATCGATCTCAGTGGAGAAATATATCATATCAAAACTCTTCAGTCCACAAACTTCGAAGACAACATGTAGCCCTTGGAACTACTTGATATGATTTTCAAACAAAGAGCATAGAGCTTGTTTCCAAATGCGTGGCAATTAGGATATTTTGTTCGATACCAGTGACCGTAGCCGAAACGTAGGGTTCAGAATAAAAGATCACTTGCGTTTGACTATGTGACAGACACGACTCAGTGGTTTGGCAATACTCTCAATCGAGTCACAATTAGCTAGGCAGCTGAATTTCGAAAAAATTATCGATGTTCTTACCACCAAAAAGGTCAGAAAAGGGAATTTGTTTCAAAAACTTCATTATTTTGTTGGAAATTAAATAGTTTCATTCATTTATTTTAGTGTTACAAGAGTTTACATCTGTATTCAATATCTGTCAAATGAGAAAACTTAACAAATATTCCTTTTTTACCAATTGCATCAAGCTTCAAACCATTTAGATAATGAATCTTCGAAAATTGTGTCGCATTGCACAAACAGTGGTTGAATAATATATTATGGTTTGTGGTATTCAAAAAAAAGAACAGTTCATATTCTTAATGAAAATTCTTTTCTGTACTGAGCCAACTCCTTCAGTTGGATTATATTAAAAAAAACTGATGGTATAAATAGAAAAGAAAAGCTACATACTCTACCCCAGGCCTAATACTGGTTCTCTCCGGCCCTAAAGATGTAAATAATAAAAAAAAAAATTATGCAATTTTATGTGGGAGCACCCTCAAATGTCAAAGTAGTAAGTGATGAATTTGAATAGAATAGCTTTTATAGGTGCCTTACCTTACTGCAATTTCCAATGTAAAAAAACTGTAAAACCAGCAGCATTTTCCTTATCATAGATGGAAAGAACTTCCGTATCATCATTATCAAGACTAATACGCTGTAGAGAATCCTTACTGTTCTGGTGTATTTCTTGGAGGATTCTAGAACTAATTCAAAAATATTTAGAAAATTCATTATAGACCAATTATAGAAAATATCTTTGAAATTTCAGAAAGTTGTGTTACCTTACTCGTTGAAGAATATTATCATTTCTACGCAAATCAAGTTTTGAAACTGCATTAGGTCTCAATTGGATTCTCTTGGATCCTCTACATAAATCTTCTTCAGAGAAATGCTTGCTACAAATTACATTTCTCTCACTGAAATGTTCTGAAATGGGGTCTCTACCCAAAGCCTCCATCCGAGCATCATGACTTCTTTTTGTCAAGCTGAAAATAATTCATCCTTGAGTCACGAAGCATATTAAAAATAAGCTTTTACCTAGCAAAAATAATGTATTCCTGGAATCTTCCCTTTATTTTCGAACCAAAACACTTAACAATTCATTGTTTATCAGAAGTTCGATATAAAAATATCAAAAAGAAAAAACTAAGCTCAAAATGCATACAGAATACCAAATAGGAACACTGAAAATTAAGGAATCGTCCCTGACAAAACCTCGAATAATGTCAATTGTGATTAGATAGAAAATGCGGTGTTGCACAATCTATATGATTCCATTAGAACACGTAGAGTATTGTACCAATAATTTCCTTTCGCACTTGAAATTGAAGATAATCTGACTAGAAGCACATTATTTCCTATGAAATATTCAATGCTTCGGAAAATATGTTGCTATCCTGGGGAAATAGTTTATCAGTTTCAGTAGTTACAGTATATTCATTGATAAAACGACAATAAATTTGCGAACTTGGCAACGTGTAACATGAACTAAACTAACGATGAGCATGCGCTCTTTGTTGAACAGGTTGCATATGCGGTATGTTTCTCGCCGTGTAACTTCACAGGACCAGCATTCTAGAGTAACTATATATATTATGATTTCTATGGATACACCCGAACTGAATCAGTGTGCGTTTTGCCATTAGACAAAGGGTATGAAGTACGATTTATCCATGTATCACGATGGGAATGAAAGTGCTGATTTCACCAAAATATTTCCATATATGCAAGAAGAAGGGATCCCTGGATTCAGTAATATATGAAACTCTGGTTCTTAGCTTCCTGCTTTAAAATGTATGCCTTTTAGTTATTGTTTGGAAAAGGGACTTGAACACGAATAAAAAACCAGAAAATATATGTGTAGTTTCAAATTTTCATGGGTCATGAATATTTTCTACTCGGATACAAAAATATTATAGCAGTTGAATGTCTCCAAATATCATGAGTGCAGCCGATGGAATCAGTTTTGGAGTGATAAATGTCTAGTTACTGTTTTTCATCAAATAATTCATAGTAGCTCTTCGATAAATGCACATTAGTTATATGTCAACTCAAGGGTTTCATATGAAGAATTGAACAAATGGTGTAGTGTATACTATAATTATTCATACTGTGAGTGGGGCCCAAATTTGAAAATAGTTTTCCTGTCAGTGTTGCGGAAAGAAGTGAACCAATATAATCGAAAACATTCTTGATGTTAGTAAGTATTGAATTCAAACAAAGCAATCTGTAACATTATTCTTCTAATTCTTATCATTTCAAGGTATATTCTCATTAAATATCGCATGTGCCATGGGATCATATCACTTTCATTCTTAAAATTTTCGCTGAAGCATCCTACCTGCAGGAGATTTAACTCGTTCGAATCGCGGTCTTATTATCCAGGAATAAACTACTCGACCAGAGCTCCGTTGGTTCAGCCAGATAATAAGAGGGCAATTTGAGTTCACTGAAATTCATAGAAAAATGTTTCCACGATTTTTTCAAGTGTGCGTTAAAATTCCCAGTACTATTGATATAACCGTCGAGAACATACTTCGAATAAAACGTTTACTATCTGAGAGGGTCATTCGGTCCTGTGAAATGATATTATTATTGAAAACAAGGTAGAATATAACAATAATTCTATGATTTATAGTTCTATTTTGTCAACTTCTGCATTGATAATCATACTCTTTATTTTTGGGGCCATGTTCACGAGTCATTTTCGGAGGATGATGCCCCTCCCCATTGACACAGTTCCTGATTTATCATTTTTGACTTTTTCAAACGGAATAAAATATTAATGAGACCCATAATATATAACATAATTCTGAAAACAAAAGTAAAACGACTAAATATTTGAATTCAGAAATTAAACAATGAAAAGGTTAATTCAATGGTCAGACAAAAATTCAATTTTGTATATCCTTATCTAATTTTGCGCATTTTCAATATACTGTATCCAGAATAACAGAAAATCAGACAAAGATCAAACTGAAGGTAGAAAAAAATGTGAATTTAACAACTGATGAAGAGGGCAACCGGAAGATTCCGTTTTGAATTCTGGTCTGACAAATATAAATTCCTCTTTGATTTTAGGTAAGCGTGGAAGAATGGGCCTCCATGTGGAACGAGTATTCGAAGAATCCCGATAACGCCCTCGAATGGCAGACGCAGTATTTAAGATTTATGTTCGACCTGGAAGATGCCAGCGGCGATGGCTCTATCGACGTCGAAGAGTTCACCAGTGTCTGTTCCTGTTATGGCCTCGACCCGTCCGAATGCAAGCAAGCCTTCCAGAAAATGGCCGAGGTAAAGATTATGATTTTAGTATTTCGTGAATAACTGTTTCGAAAAGGCAAGTAGGCTCCCTCTATACATGAATTATTAGAAATTGAATAGCTGTTCACACATATGGTGTAGACATAAATTTTGCTTTGATGTCTTAGTCAACTCACAAGAGACACGCTGGGGATTTCTGTCTTGATGACTAAATATTCCGTTATTTTGTGAAGATCATGGATAATTGGACTACTACGGTTTTTTCGAACTGGGTCTCATATTACCAGACCAATTTCAACAATAATAACCTTGATGTATAGTGAGAAAGAGGCTATGTATTCGTTCTGAAATGCTGGTCAGATGATATTTTTGTTGATACTGTGTTTTCCATCGAAACTTATCAAGATTATTTATTCAATAGAAAATATCTCCTAATTTTCATCATATATTATATTTCATTAGTTTTTAGATGTTTCAATTCATCCATCATTCTTCAATCCCATGTTTTGGCCGCCAACTTACACTATAAGAAACAGTAATGTCATTGTTATATCAAAGCCAGACAATGGACTATTATCCACAACTACGCAATTAGGTCACCTCCTAGAAAGTCACCTCCTGGACAACTCTCCGGAAACCCACAGCACAGATGAGATGTTAACCAGGATCTACGATGCCAACACCAGGTGCCAGCTAGATTTGCTTATCGCAATTTTCAATTCCATAGTCCAGATGATTCAAGGCGGCCATTGAATTTGTTGAGCTATAATTTTTTTTAACTCTAGGCTATATGTTTGAAGGTTGTAGACGATGTGGTAACTTGATTACTATCGTTTCGGACGTCCATCGCTTCGATGTATTTGAAAGGTTTTCACGACGTTTCGAATGCTTGTAGCTGCAATCGTCTTCAGGTGAATACTGACAAGTTTAGGTGCTACTTACCAATTTATATGACTGTCGGCGCAATGATGCGTGCAATTCTGCCATGTGCAGCGGTGCGTGTAATTTTGCGCGGTGTGGTGGTGCGTGAAGTTTTGCGCCTCTGCAGCCCGCCAGAAAGAGCAATCAGGGGTTTCCATACGTTCTTGATCTCAACGCTTGGTTGACTAAAGGCGTTATTGGCTTCGATGTAGGCGGCCTCTTTGAACTTTCGTTTGAACCAATGCTCCTCTCTATGTAGAACAATTGCGTCGTCCCATAGAACTCGATGGTGCTCAGTCCAGGCGTGGTCAGCGATTCCCGATTTTGATGTTTCTCCACGTTGAGTCCATTTCTTGTGCTCATCCAATCTTACCGATAACGGCCTCTTTGTCTCTCCAATGTAGGAATCTCCGCATTCACATGGAACTCCATAAATGCAATTCTTACTGATTTCATTTTTGTTGCCCGGTTTGGTCTTGGTCAGGAAACTCCGTAAAGTACTGCCGGATTGGAAGCAGCTATTGATGTTGAACTTGTTTCCGATCCTTCTGATCTTCTCGGAGACACCTCTGATGAACGGAAGGCAGATCACTGTACTTTATTGTTGCTCTTCAGATGTTTTCGTTCTCCGGAATTGTTTCAATACTTCTTCTAGGAGTTTCTTGGGATATCCATTCCGGTGGAGGTCCTCTCTGATGTGGTTTAATTCGGCATCTTGTGACTCTATGTCGTTGCATATGTGCGTTGCTCTCTCTACCAATGTTCTCACGATCCCTCTCTTCGTCGAACTCGGATGGTGGGAGCTGTAACTGAGGTACTGCCCCGTATGTGTCTTCTTTCTGTAGATGGAGGTGCGGATTCCATTGCCTATTCTTTCAACGTTCACATCGAGGAAGCGTAAGGCACTGTTGGTTTCCATTTCCATCGTGAATTTGATCGAATTCCTGATTCTGTTAATTCTTGAGAAGAAATCCTGGAGTTGTTTGTCTCCGTGATTCCATATAATGAAGGTGTCATCCACGTACCTCAACCACAGCTTTGGTTTGTATTCTGCCTCCCGTATATCCAATTCCTCGAACCACTCCATGTATATGTTGGCGATGATTGGAGAAAGGGAAGATCCCATCGGGAGTCCGCCGACTTGAGAAAAGAATCGGTCCATTTCCTGGAAGTATGAGTTCTGTAGGCAGCACTGCAGTAAATTCAATATTGCGTAGGGTCAGTCCTCTCGTGCAGCTGGCCATCCTATTCGAGTTTCCTTCTGATGATACTGAGAGATTCCTCTATAGGGACATTGGTGTAAAGGCTCCCCACGTCGAAGCTGATGAAACAATCTTCTGGTCCAAGTTCAACATCTGTGATGGTGTCAACGAAGTGCTTGGAAGTTTTGACGTATGAACTGCTATTTCCTTGTAAGGGTTGTAGTATCGGTAGGAGATATTTTGATAACTTGTAGTCGATAACTTGTAGTCGACGGACTCCCGATGGGATCTTCTCTTTCTCCAATCATCGCCAACATATACATGGAGTGGTTCGAGGAATTGGCTATACGAGAGCAGAATACAAACCAAAGCTGTGGTTGGGGTACGTGGATGACACCTTCATTATATGGAATCACGGAGACAAACAACTCCAGGATTTCTTCTCAACAATTAACAGAATCGGGGATTCGATCAAATTCACGATGGAAATGGAAACCAACAGTGCCTTACCCTTCTTCGATGTGAACGTTGAGAAAATAGGCAATGAAATCCGCACCTCCGTCTACAAAAAAAGACACATATGGGGCAGTACCTTAGTTACAGCTCCAACCATCCGAGTTCGACGAAGAGAGAGATCGTGAGAACATTGGTAGAGAGAGCAACGCACATATGCAACGACGTGGAGTCACTAGATGCTGAATTAAACCACATCAGAGAGGACCTCCACCGGAATGGATATCCCAAGAAACTCCTAGAAGAAGTATTGAAACAACTCCGGAGAACGAAAACATCTGAAGAGCAACAACAAAGCACAGTGATCTGCCTTCCGTACATCAGAGGTGCCTCCGAGAAGATCAAAAGGAGCGGAAACAAGTTCAACATCAAGAGTTGCTTCCAATCCGGCAGTACTTCACGGAGTTTCCCGACCAAGACCAAACCTGACAACAAAAATGAAATCAGTAAGAATTGCATTTATGAATGAGGAGATTCCTACATTGGAGAGACAAAGAGACCGTTATCGGTAAGATTGGATGAGCACAAGAAATGGACTCAACGTGAAAAAACATCAAAATCGGGAATCACTGACCACGCCTGGACTGAGCACCATCGAGTTCTATGGGACGACGCAAGTGTTCTACATAGAGCGGAGCATTGGTTCAAACGAAAGTTCAAAGAGGCCGCCTACATCGAAGCCAATAACGCCTTTAGTCAACCAAGAGTTGATATCAAGAACGTATAGAAACCCCTGATTGCTATTTCTGGCGGGCTGCAGAGGCGCACCATCACACCGCGCGAAATTACACGCACCGCTGCACATGGCGGAATTGCACGCATCATTGCGCCGACAGTCATATAAATTGGTAACTAGCACCTAAACTTGTCAGTATTCACCTGAAGACGATTGCAGATACAAGCATTCGAAACGTCGTGAAAACCTTTCGAATACATTAAGACGATGGACGTCCGAAACGATAGTAATCTAGGCTATATATCTGTATTACTATTTGATAGTTCTAGGTGATGTTTGGTATTGGGATGGTTGGTTGGTTGAAAGCTGACGAACCAGAGACAGGGTTGGCACTCAGCTTTCCTTGAGACTGCAACCAGCTGGGGTCTATTGTATCACTCTGTCAGTGGTTCCTCATTCAAACATGTTTGTGCCTCTGATTAGGTTTAGTAGCCTGTTAATAAGGTTCTTCGGATTCATGCCTGTTTCCGGGCTGAACTCTCCAAAGGTTCTGTGTCGCCTTCTACTCAGGGCGTCAGTCGAGAGGCTGTTTCCTCTTTTTCATCACATAGCCTAAACTCCACGGTTTCCCTGCGTACTCCCATGGTGTTAAGATGTTTTCTTAGGCCGCAGTGTCCAGTCAACAGACCTACTATTCGTGCCTTCGTTCTGTGCAGGTTCAGGAGATCAGCCGTCAGGGTCCGGTTTGGGTGCCCTACCATGACTTTGCTGTGTGTTTGCCCGACAGTTTGATCCCAATATTGTTGGTCTCTTCTTTTTATCCACTCGTCGTTCAGGATCCTGTATCGGTTTTTGCTAATCCCATGCACAGGTTCTGGCCTTGTGAATAGCGTTTCAGATGCTTGTCTAGCTAGCTGGTCCGCTTTTACGTTGCCTCCAATGCCTCTATGACCTGACACCCACATCAAGGTGACCTTGTTGTGTTTTGCCAGCTCGATGAGGTTCTGGAGGCAGTCCCAGACCAGTTTAGACTTTATCTGTAGAGAGTTGAGTGCTTTGATAGCATTTTGACTGATGGGATTGAGATGGTTCCGGTTTATCTATTCCCTGATGGGCGGATTATTAGTAGTACATCTGACCCTGTTGACTTGGATGACCCTGGGAGCTTTGCTTTCACTAGCCGGCATGCATCCCGATGTATTGGCCCATCCAGCTTCTTGGTATACGTCCAAAAACTCACTGGATTATTCAGTCCTCGTTGGTGAGTAGGAACGTGAGGGTGTTCCCCAAGGTGATGACGAACGTGGTGGAAACCTCATTCTGCAATCTCTTTGGAAATATTCGCTTCTAAAACACCGAAAGCAGTTTTTTCTTGACTCATTGTTTGTGCTGTTATACTTGGATTTCATTTCTTATAGTTAGATCCAACGGGAATTAGGACCAGTGAGTAAAACTATTTTTTTATCACTGACATTTCGGAATCAATTCATTCTTCTTTCAAAGCTTCAAAACTAAGTTATTTCTGCTCATGGATTCAACCAAAAAACTCTGCTCCATAAAAACACCTTGAAAACTCTAGAACTGTATATAAACAAATACAAACACGTGTATGGTCAATATACATATTGACCGTACACGGTTGTGTGTTGTTTCATTTAAACGTGTCTGTATTTGTATATATACAATTTTAAAGTTTTCAATGTGTTAGTTGTGCTTATATGTTTTTATTGACCAGAGTTTGTACCGACTACTCAACAGTTTTTCAGTAGAATCCATGAGCAGGAGAAACTTAGTTTCGAAGCTTTGAAAAATGAATAAATCAATTCCGAAACGTCAGCGATAAAAATTAGTTCCACTCCCTGATCCTAATTCCCGTCAAATCCAACCATATTCAATTCTTGGGACGATGAATCATTCATCAACATTTAATTTCTTCTAATATTCTCAGCATCCAAAGCAACAAACCTTCACAACATTTCTCAGAGTGTGTCATCCGCAGGGTCCTTTCTATTTCGATATCTTCGAACTCGTTCATTGGTATATGTACCGTCAACTGTTCTTTGAAATCTCCAGGGCTCCTATGTGGGCAAGTCGAAACTTACCCTCTGGACGTCTGCTCCAAACTCCTAGAGATTTTACCCGATTTCTGCACTCGTGTACTCGATGATGGTCGCCGTACCTCAATTTCAGAACAGTAATAGATCGCTATACTTGCAATGCTGGTCTTCCGGAACCACCTGTAATATTGCCATAACATGTCCCTTCGAAGTCACTACAAGTGCGGTATCTTTTTTTTATCTTCTTATGCATTGGTCAGCTTCAAATTACTCAGGATATAGGAATCATGGTGACTGCCCATCAGAAGTCGGTGGTTATACGGAATTGTGTGATGTGGCAACCCTGTCACGGTGGTCCTGGACCTTCAGTGAGTTGATTTTTTTTATAGTTCTCCTCGCACCGCCCTACTTCTTTCTTTGCTTCTGCTCGAGCTGCCTTGACTTCTTTTTTTATCTCTCTGTCCCTTCCTTCGTTCGTCAGACTGTGTAGATTCCGGTCTCAATTTTATCATCATCGTCCTCCAGGACTACGATTTGCCTGTCGGTTTTCTGGATAATCTGCTCGGGAATTGCTTCCGGCTATTCTTTCAGAATTTTCCAATATAAATATCTTGATATCCGTTTCTCTTCCTTTTATCGACGACTCTCCTCTTTTTGCTTGTTTTTCTGTCTCTGTTCCTTCTCTCCTTGTAGTCCTTGCTGTCGCTGTCGCGTTCTTCCTCTTTCGCTCAACGTTTCTGTTCCTCTCATTTTTCCCTCCGCCGTCGATGCTCCTCAATCCGGTTTTCTTTCAGCAGTCATCACTCTTGCTCGTCAAACTGCTGCTTGATCATTTCCATTATGGCCTCCATATCGTCGTGGTATACATTTTTCGTACTCACTATCAATTTTTATCGAAGAGTCATTAATATTCTCACTTCTGACACCAACTGATACCAGTCTGGATTTCGTCTTTATTAAAAAAAACTGAACTTATTGTTGTTTGTTTATTCACACTTCAAAATTACAACACAGATAAATGAAATAAATCAGTCTCAGGCCAAAATACCGCGCTTGACACTGCACTACTAATCCGAATATTTTTTTTTTTCAAAATTACACTGTACTCCCTTATATATATTTATATATATATATATATATATATATATATATTATATATATATATATATATATATATATATATATATATATATATATATATATATATATATATATATATATATATATATATATATATATATATATATTTGAATTCAGAAATAACGACTGAAAATTGGTATGAACAGTGGGGAATAACGGGGATCTTCAGTCAGCACAAATGTTGAACTATGGATTAAAACTGATGATTCTCAAAGGATAAATATAAAAAAATCAACACACCCACCACATATTTTATATTTTTTTAACGATTAATCATAGGTTGTCACTTCAAATCCTTCAATGTCACTCGAAACGTCAAAGATATAACACCATTCCGACAAATATTTACATATTTTACGTTTTTTTAAAGTTAATGTTCATCAATCAACCACTCAGATAACTCAAATAATTAAACTTATAATTGTCATTATTATTATCAGTTATTTTTATTATCATCGTTAATGCTATGTTATTTTACAATTTTTTTTACCGTTTTCACTACTATAGAACCTCATACTATGCTCTAGTCGATACATATGTATAGAGAGGGCATTCCTGAAGTAGTTCTGGTATCAAAATTACATATCCAACGATATATCTAATAAAAATCCACGATTAAACCATATCAAAATTGAAATTCATAGCAAACACTGAATTAAAGTAAGATCAAAGTATAGATAAGTTTTGAACATCCTGTATGACAATTCACATCAACAGAAGAATTCGTGAATAGTATGTGAGAGTTAGAATCAGATATCATTCATGAAATCATTAATATTAATTAGAACAGCAAATAATTCGGTAAGTGATAGAAATTCGGGAATATGTGAAACACTAAAAATTTGTGAGTGTTGCTATGGATCAGGATAACAAGTTCTGAGGAGATTGAAAAAAGTTGAAAAAAAAAGAAGCCACGTAAAAAATTTCAAGAGAAGCATTATAGATAATACAAGAAAACCTGTTATTAAAAATTCCCGAACAAGAAAATTCTTGAAGAGCAGAACTGAAGAAGTAAATAGTCAATAAAAATTCCACCTACCTGGTTTAGAGGATAAATCTTGGAAGGAGTGCAGCTAAGCTGTCATTGAGATCCCAGAAATACGTCCACCGGACTGGAAACTTCAATAGAAAAGCAGCAAGAAGGTATATTGATATCAGAACTCATCAAAGTGCAACTTTCACATTAAACCAATAACTTTACGTCTCTAAACCACTGGTCACTTGGTTTTGGGTTAAACTTCCATAAATTCCATGCAAAAAGACTGATAATAAGTTCAAACTTTCTTCATCAATTTTTCATTGTCACAAACATCAGAACTGCACTATTTTATATCATTGTTTTGCTAGTATAAGGTTGCTATCGCAGAGTAGGGTATTTATAAGTTTCGATTTGAATAAATACCAACAATTGTTATTATTCCCTGCAAACCTGTGTTTATTTTTCCAATTTCTAACCTCACTTTTCTCCACTGAACAGCATTTATTATCGAATCGTCAGTGCCAACATAGATCGCAGGAATCGACTACTGAGATGGAGTGACTCATGTTCATAGGCGTACCTGACTGAGCTGGGATGAGGTAAAAGGGTTTGAAGAGAAAAGAGGTAACATATCATAGCCGATATTTTTCATTTGTTATGATAGGGTTTCAGAAATATAATCTATGAAATTCATAAAAACATATAAAAATTAAAAATCATATAAACAAACCATCATAACAATATATATATATATATATATATATATATATATATATATATTTATATATATATATAATATAAAAAATATATTTATATATATACATTATATATTATGATGCTTATATCATTATCATTATTTCGCCCACGTTGCTGTTATTGCCCCGCGTAGCGGCGCCAATTATTATGATGATGTTATTATTATTATTATTATTTTGATTTTTTTTTAATCATAACTAGTTATCATGATAAAATTTCTGCTATTTGTTATAATACATTAGATTACATGATTTATTTTCATTTCAAAATTAAAAAAAAAATATCTATCATAACAGCAATAAAATATCCGGCTATGTTGTTTACCCTTTTTCAAATACTCTTTCACCTGTATTCTTTTACCTTATCCCAGCTCAGTCGGTACGCCTATGGAAAATGAAGTTTCTCGTTCCCAAAGGTAGGATTCAGTAGTGCTAACTTGTTGCTCTGCTTGAAAACAAAAGTACTGTTTTGTGAAAAGATTTTTGGTAATGTGACCAAACAGATAAATAATGATTGCAGAAAATCATCAAAAATGTTTCTTTTTTTGAAAATGAATCCTCAAATAGACTTAAACTGCGAAATCTATCTTAATTTTATCAAACAGTGAAATAAAGTTATCAAAAACTTTGCTCATGAATAAAGTAACGAGTGAATATACGTTTGAAGGTTATACTCCGTTTATGAGCATGAATAAGATAAATGTTCAAATGAATGGATAAAAGTCATCAAAATACCCGAAAGAAGTGTATGGCACGAATACGCTCATTTTGTGTAGTTCCTGTTTAAAAATACCTGTTATCCTTCCTCTTGAGTGTTTTCGTGAATCCTGGAAGTGTTCTCCGGATATCGAAAAGTGCAGCTCCACTGTGGAAAGTCCCTTTGCTGATGGCAACGTCATGGACAGGACTTAGGATGAATTTAGAAGGTGAGTGGTTTTTCCCTGATAGTTTATATTCCTATTTTTCTCTGGATGTGTTTTATATTGTTCAATGATTGATTTGCTCCCTTTCTTCTTGTATGTTATCATCTATTGTTTTTAAAAGTTTTGTTCGGCTTTCGTTTTCAACATAATTTTTCATCTCTCCAAAGCTTATTATTTCTCCTCTTGGCAACCCTCACTTTTTGTTTATTTTCACAAATTTAAGGTTTTTGTTTTTGGGTAATTTTTTTTTAATTTTGGTTTTATAATATATACAGAGTTTGTTAGAATTCATATTCGACACTTTTCTGTTCTCAAATTTTTTATGTTTTATTATTTCCATCAAAATATTTTTGACATGTCGCTGTTATGTTTCCTTCTGATTTGATTTTACCATACAGGATGTTCCAACTTGAATACCATGTTGTCCACTTGAGATCTGAAAGTTATTCATGAATTCTGATTTCTATATTTTTTTATAGGTTGTGCATATCGAATGTATTGTTTGCAACATACTTATGATAATAGAGAAACTCCAGTGCTGAAGTTTTGAGATATGTGCGTTGACTAGAAAATGGTACAAGGTTCCAGAACAGTAAAACGTATAGAAAAATTGCAAAACAAATATAGCAGGTATTTATGTGATATATAAGTATCATTATATAACTTATTATTTTTTTAATTGAACTTATTTTCTCATCATAACAATATATATATATATATATATATATATATATATATTTGAAAGGATAAATTGTGGCATATCAGACAAATTATTAAATTAAAGAAAAAAGCTATCCTCAAGCGGGATTCTAACCCACGACCTCTAAATTTCTAGTCGGATACTCTACCAACTGAGCTATGAACACATAGGTACCGTCCGCATATTTGTGAATCGCTTTTTTTTCATAATTCAATGTTAGTGTTAGGAAGGTAGAAAAGATCTCGAGTGAGTGGCCATCAAGACCAATCAACCTTTCACTCTAACATCACCATCGACGTGACGGTTTCATCGAGGTTCAGGAAGGTGATCTCCAACCAATGATAAGATTTTGCCAAATATATGAAATGAAGTGGAAAGTTGAGGCTGAGAAAAATACATGAGAGATGAATTCAAGCGGGATTCAAACCCACGACCTCCAAATCTCTAGTCAGATGCTTTACCAACTGCGCTATTGAAGACATAGGTACCTTTCACATATTTGTAAATCGCCTTTTCCCATAATTTGATGTTAGTGTTAGGAAGGTAGAAAAGATCTCGAGTACTCATCAGTGGCCATCAAGACCAATTAACCTCTCATCCTAACATCACCATCGACGTGACGGTTTTAATCGGGTTCAGGAAGGTGATCTCCAACCACTGACGAGATTTTGACAAATATATAGTATGAAGTGGAAAATTGTGTCTGTGAAAAATACATGAAAGGATAAATTGTCGCATATCAGACAAATTATCAAATTAAATTAAAGAAAAAACCATTATCAAGCGGGATTCGAACCCACGACCTCTAAATCTCCAGTCCCATGCTTTACTACCAACTGAGCTATTGAAGACATAGGTACCGTACGCATACTTGTTGATCTCTTTTTCTCATAATTTATTGTTAGTGTTAGGAAAGTGGAGTACTTACTAATATATATACATATATATATATATATATATATATATATATATATATAAAAATATATTCTTGTTTTTATTTCTTGAATCCTTGGTATATTGTTACTAGGGGTTTATTGGGCTTTGGTAAAAAGAAAGATGTTTACTAGAAAAACGTTTCGTCCTCAGCTGGGGACTTTTTCAATTTATTCTGTAAATAATGGGGGCCATTTTTGATTCGTCTTTTCGTAAATTATATACATAAATTATGGATATAACCAATTTGGTATGTACCTAGGCAGCATAAATGGAGAAGTGAAGTGTTGCGGTTCACGCATTATGTGAATCGTTGTTTGTTTTTCATTTTTCCAGTTTTATTGTTGTAAATGTTGAGATACATGGTTTTGATATTCTGTCGTTCTCGTATGGGAGACAGCGCATGTGAAAGCAGTTCGGATGTTACTGATTTGACAGTATGATGTGTCAGGTTCTATTATGTTGGGTTTGGGACTTTGCTGTTGTGGGGGGAATGTGTGCAAATTGTTTTCAGGATATAAATAATAAATAAATAAATCTTTATTTACCAAGAACCCTCAAAGTAGGTTTCGTCAAATACAGTTAATACAAACTGACACGTTCATGTATAAATGAGTATGTTTGCTTTTTCATATAATATTGCATATATACTTGTTTAGATAGAGAGTAGATTATTAAAGCTATGGATATACACTTGGATCGAATAAGTGGTGTGAAGTATCTTGATTAACTGCCAATCATTTGTTATTTGTTATCTAATCCTAGGTTGGAAATGACAGTACCCTTAGTAGCTAATTTATTGCATGAATTCTGCAAGATTATAAAAACATTTTTCTACTAAGTATTCTTTTAATGCTTTTCTGAATGCTTGATATGATTTTAAACTCTTTATATTTACCGGGAGTTTATTGAAAACTTCGGGACCTGCATAGTTTGGTGATTTTTTGAATTTTCATATACTTGGATTTGTATTGACTGGCAATTATAGAATTGTGTGGTAGATTCGACTTAGGTTGTTTATGTCTGTTATGTCATTCATCGCATTTTTTTTATGTGTGTCATTTCTTTGATGGTTCTTTTTTCAAGGTTATTTTCGTAGTCTAATATTTTGGTATTTTCGAAATTTGGGTTTTGATTTTCGTTTATTATGTGTTTATCAAGAGCAGTGGAGGATTTGGTCATGTATTTGTGGCCTTTTAGTCTGTTGCTGAGGAGTTGTGAGGTCATCCCGATATATTAACTGTTGCAATCTTTGCATGGAATGCTATATATTATGTGAGACTTTTTCATTTTTGGTGTTTCACTTTTAAGCGGGGTGTATAATTGTTTGAGGAGGTTATGTGTTTTATAACAGACTTGGAAGTTATATTTGATTAAGATATTTTTGATGTTTTCAGCCAATCCTTGAATGTAGGGTATTATGACTGTTTTACTCAAGTCGATGTTTTTTTTAAGTGGTATGGATGATTGGTTGTAGTGTTTATGGGTTCTTTGTTGGATGATGTTGTCTATGAATTTGAGGGGGTAGTTATTATTAATAAGTGTGTTTCTTACTTTTTCTAAACATTATTTCCCTAGGTTTGGGGTTGTTAATGATATTGCTATGTCAGTTATGCCAGCTTTTTTCTGTGTTAGGGGGTGATTTTAAATGTTATTTAAATACCTTCCTGACCACGTGCTTTTGGTATACCATTGTGTGAGGATGTGGTTTTTTCCTCTGATTAGGATGATATCTAGGAAGTTTATTCTGCTATTGAATTCTTTTCCGTGTGTGAATTGTAATTTCGTGTGGAATGAATTGAACGCATTGGTGATTTCATTTAGTTTTGTGGATGGTATGGCCATAATGCAGTCATCTACATATCTTTTATTGAATGGTAATCTGAAATTTAGTTTTGAAATGACGTTTTCTTCTAATTCTTTCATTATTAATTGGGCAATGGTGCTTGAAATGGGGGAGCCCATTGCGCAGCCGTCGATTTGTTGGTAGTAATTATTTTGATATTGAAAATAGATTGTAGATAGGGTTAGTTCAATGTCTTTAATGAACTCATTCATAGGTAGGGCAGTGTGGCTTTTTAGGCTATCCCATTTTTTTGTTATAATTTTTTTGACCATTTCATTGGGGATATTCGTATATAAGGACTTAACGTCCAGTGAGATGAGTATGTGGTCTTCTGGAATTGTGATTTCATCAATGAATTCTTTGAAAGAGAATGAGTCTTTGATATAGTATTCGTTTTTTCCCGTGATGTTTGATATGATGTTGGATAAGAATTTTGACACTTTGTAAAATGGGGATTGTATACTTGATATTATAGGCCTCAACGGAATGTCTTTTTTATGCAGTTTGGGAAATCCGTATACTATTGGGGGGTTAGAGTTGTGGATTAGTAGGTTTTTTTCTTGTGAATCTGAAATGATTTTTTTTCCTTCCATTGTTTTATCATTTTAGTGTTTTGGTTTCGGTGTTTGTTGGTAGGGTCATTTTCCAGTTCTTTGTATGTTTTAGTGTCGTTTAATAGGTGTAGCATTTTTTTTTTCATAATCAGCGTTATCCATTATAACATTTTGGTTACTTTTGTCAGGTTTGAGGATCGTTGAATGTGGGTTGTTTTGAATGAATTGTTCAGTTTTTTTCAAATCTTTGATTAGGTTTTTATTGATGTTGTTTTTTTTCAATTTTGTTCCCTTTTACTTTATTTTTGTGGTTGCTTATGGCATTTACTAAGTTTGTTCTTATTTCATCGTTAGATTCATTTGGATTATTTTTCAATGTTGCTTCTATATTAGCTAGGTATTCTGTAACAGGTATTTGTTTTCATGTTGTTATTGGCAAAATAAATTTTTCTCCATATGCTAGGATAGCCTCGATGTCTTTGGGAATTTGAGTTGTGGAGAGATTCGTGATCCATTTAGAGTTAGAGATAAGTGCCATGTGAAGTGGAATGAATAGAAAAATCGAATTAAACGGTTTTCTTCACATAAAGGATTCAAAATAAAATTGAACCAGAGAAAGGTAGACCTCAGGTGAAAAACAACTACTTTCCTGGCAAATACCACGCAGAACGTTGAATGATATTCACCTGAAAATCCATGCATACTTCCATATAATATCAATGGACATTGAATGCAAATGTTTCTTTCTGATAAGCTCGATTATGTTTAATTTATGTCGTGTTCACCTAACAATCCACATACCGGTTTCAGGCTTCTTGGCCTCATCAGTACGAGTAGCCAACCAGCCAAGGTCCAAGAACTCTGGCTGAAGTGAGACACAACGTAAACCAACCATCATCGATCTGTAACACCTATAGGTACGCCGGAAAAGATAAACTTTAACTGGCGGTACCTAGTGACAGAAAAAACACTCCGAAAATCTCCACCCCGATAGGTTTCTAAATCAAAGATTCCTTCTCAGTAGAGTGGCAAGCCCGTCTAGCATATAGTGAGAGATAAGTGCCATGTGAAGTGGAATGAATAGAAAATCGATTAAACGGTTTTCTTCACATAAAGGATTCAATATAAATTGAACCAGAGAAAGGTAGACCTCAGGTGAAAAACAACTACTTTCCTGGCAAATACCACGCAGACTGTTGAATGATATTCACCTGAAAATCCATGCATACTTCCATATAATATCAATGGACAATGAATGCAAATGTTTCTTTCTGATAAGCTCGATTATGTTTAATTTATGTCGTGTTCACCTAACAATCCGCATACCGGTTTCAGGCTTCTTGGCCCTCATCAGTACGGGTAGCCAACCAGCCAAGGTCAAGAACTCTGGCTGAAGTGAGACAACGTAAACCAACCATCATCGATCTTGTAACACCTATAGGTACGCCGGAAAAGATAAAAATTAACCGGCCGGAAAAGATACTTTAACTGGCGGTACCTAGTGACAGAAAGAAACACTCCGAAAATCTCCCACCTGGCAAATATTGAATCCTTTATGTGAAGAAAACCGTTTAATTCGATTTTTTCTATTCATTCCACTTCACATGGCACTTATCTCTCACTATATGCTAGACGGGCTTGCCACTCCTACTGAGAAGGAATCTTTTATTTAGAAACCTATCGAGGTGGGAGATTTTCGGAGTGTTTCTTCCTGTCACTAGGTACCGCCAGTTAAAGTTTATCTTTTCCGGCGTACCTATAGGTGTTACAAGATCGATGATGGTTGGTTTACGTTGTGTCTCACTTCAGCCAGAGTTCTTTGGACCTTTGGCTGGTTGGCTACTCCGTACTGATGAGGGCCAAGAAGCCTGAAACCGGTATGCGGATTGTTAGGTGAACACGACATAAATTAAACATAATCGAGCTTATCAGAAAGAAACATTTGCATTCAATGTCCATTGATATTATATGGAAGTATGCATGGATTTTCAGGTGAATATCATTCAACGTTCTGCGTGGTATTTGCCAGGAAAGTAGTTGTTTTTCACCTGAGGTCTATCTTTCTCTGGTTCAATTTTATATTGAATCCTTTATGTGAAGAAAACCGTTTAATTCGATTTTTCTATTCATTCCACTTCACATGGCACTTATCTCTCACTATATGCTAGACGGGCTTGCCACTCCTACTGAGAAGGAATCTTTTATTTAGAAACCTATCGAGGTGGGAGATTTTGGATTGTTTCTTTCTGTCACTAGGTACCGCCAGTTAAAGTTATCTTTCCGGCGTACCTATAGGTGTTACAAGATCGATGATGGTTGGTTTACGTTGTGTCTCACTTCAGCCAGAGTTCTTTGGACCTTTGGCTGGTTGGCTACTCCGTACTGATGAGGGCCAAGAAGCCTGAAACCGGTATGCGGATTGTTAGGTGAACACGACATAAATTAAACATAATCGAGCTTATCAGAAAGAAACATTTGCATTCAATGTCCATTGATATTATATGGAAGTATGCATGGATTTTCAGGTGAACATCATTCAATGTTCTGCGTGGTATTTGCCAGGAAAGTAGTTGTTTTTCACCTGAGGTCTACCTTTCTCTGGTTCAATTTTATATTGAATCCTTTATGTGAAGAAAACCGTTTAATTCGATTTTTCTATCCATTTAGAGTTGTTAGTGGTTTTGTTTTGGTGGACATTTTTATCAATAAGATTCGCAATCTTTTTAATATTGTTTTGTTTGATTTTGTTAAACATTCGTTCATATTTTTTTTGTTTCTAGTTCAAGGAATTCGTTGAGCAATTGGATCGGTAAAACAGTTATTAATTCTTGTTGTATGTTGTGAATACCTGTTTCAGTACTATTAATAGTGTGGTTGTGTCTTTGATGAGTAAGTTGAGTATTTGTCATTTATAATTGTTGGTGAAATTTTAAAATGTTTGCCTAGGTACGTACTTTTTGGTTTGACATCTTTAAGGTTGAAATCTAAGAATTTTGGAATTATATTTGAATGTTTGCATTTCAGTAGAAATATTCTCCTGTTTTTCTGTTTGGTTAATGTACTAATCATGTTTGAAATCTTCTTCAGTTTGGTAACGGTTTGGTATCCATATTCTTGTTGGCATCGTTTGTAGAAAGTTGTTGTTTCCATGGTTGTAGCAATTTTTGCACCCTTGCTTGATATTTTCTTGTTTTTATTCTTCGAATCCTTGGTATATTGTTACTAGGAGTTCATTGAGCTTTGGATTCTTAGTAAAAAGAAAGACGTTTCGTCCTCAGCTGGGGACTTTTTCAATTTATTCTGTGAATAATGGAGGCCATTTTCTATTTGTTTTTTCGTGAATAATATACATAAATATAATATAATAAACCCCTAGTAACTATATATATATATATATATATATATATATATATATATTTATATTTTAGATCCAGATGAAGAATTGGGTGAAATTTTAGGCTCAGACTTTTTACAACACTCTTTTTTCCCTTCACATAGAAATACAACAAGGAGCTCTCACCCCAATTTTACCACAAAAACCTAATTCTCTACAAAAAAATTTTCGACAAAACGAGCAAAATCCCTAATTTAACGAAAATGATCATGATCCAAAGGATTATTTCTTCAGTGATCAACAACATTACGGAAGATTTATGGAAAAACAAATTTAAACTGAAAATTCTCATACAAATAAAGGTGTAACACCTGGCGCAATTGAAATCCAAAATGTTAATGAAATTGAACAAAGGACAGAGACAGTTTTCGATCTAGATTCAAATTTAATAAATGTCGAAGCAATACCGGATGCTGAAAAAGTTAGAGTTCCATATGCACTTGTGAAAACAAATGCAAACGGAACATTTTAAACAACAATACTTAATGCTAACGCAATTCCAAAAATAGTTGACTTTTCAGATTAAACTGCAGAACCAATTCAAAAAGGATATCAATATTTCGAAATTGAAAATATAAATCCCAATATATACGTATAATGGTTGAAATTCAAAATAATATGAGAATAAAAAAAATTGAAGCAGTATGTTTCGATTTTTTTTCTGATGATATTTTGTGCATTGAAGACGATCTCTTAAAAATGCAATGTTTTCATTATGGTAACATGTAAAAAGGTTAACCCGTCGTTTTCTTCTTTTTCAACCGTGAATTTGAGGCTTCTGATAAACATGTTATGATATCTCTACATATCGTTTATAGCGTTCATAAAACGGTAAGTCGAAAGACAGTTTTTTATACAGTTGTCCTGAAGTTCAGACAGGAACATGGTAGAACAGTTCACGAAGAGTTTAGTCAGGATCACCGGAAGAAAATAACATTGTTTCATTTGCCAGAAATCTCCTATAACTCAGATTTAGGGTTACAGGTAGTTGAGAACAGGCGAACATTGCAATGGATAAGAAAATCAGATTAAGATTAAATATCATAATTTTTACTTCTATTTATTTGTATTGTGAAGGTTTAGTTTGAAAACAAGGCAAGCTGACGCTCCGCCTATTCCCCAGGAATGTCTACTTCCAAATCTCAATACCTTAATTATTTTTTTTACTCATGGTGGTTAAAGACGATTTATTATTATTATTATAAATCACTACAGATATAAGACATCTAGATAAAAAATAAATTAAAATAAAATTTCAAAAATGTTATATTAAAATATACCTGAATACTCAATTTCACATTGTTCTTTCGTGGATTGTAAGACGCTTTCGGAACACAAAAACGGCAAGTTGTTATTGACCAAGCATTCGTTGATGGAAAAATCCTTCACCCGACATTTCCGACTTACTGGATCGACTTGGATAATGCATATACTTTACAACTTCGGACTCATCCTCAGTATCTCATCAAATTGAAGTAAATGAAAAAGACACTCGAAAAACACTGAGATCGGACACTACGGATACGTAAGTTTACTTTTCGTTAAAAAAAATCCCAGAATACTTTTGAACATCTTATGGACAATATAATACTTGAAATACAAAATGAAAGATGTTTAGTTTACATGGATTACATAATAGTTTACTCAGCTACACTTCGTGGCCATATTCCACGATTAACCGATATTTTCAAAAGATCACGCAAAGCTTACCTCAAAATTCAACAACAGACAAATGTGAATTCTTAAAAAAATAAGTAGCTTACCTAGAACACATAGTTACAGAAAAATTAGTGAAACCCAATACAGAAAAAAATTATGCAAATTTGCCTGGACTAATCGATCAAAAAAATATCAAATATTTTTTGGGACTTGCAGGATACTATCGCAGATTTATCTCAAATTTCGCTAAAATTTCAGAACCAATGACAAAACTCTGACAGACAGGCACCCCTATTCATTTCGATGAAGAATGTATAAACTCATTCACAGGATTAAAATGATATACTGATAACTAACCCTTAATAACTTCTACAGATGCTTCTGCATTTGTTATTGGCGCTGTCTCGTCACAAGAACCACTCCTTAATTGCAATAGAACTCTTAGCAATAGTCTGGGCAGTAAAACACTTCAGAACTCATCTCGATGGAAGAAGATTCAAACTATTTTGTGACTATAGCTGACCATTGACCCTTAATTGAATTTGAAGAACCTGGAAGGGGACTTGCACGTTGGAGTCCTAAACTATGATTATGAACTTGACACATGATGAAAATGCCGACGCACTTTCCCTAATAAAAGTAAATCATTTCAAAGAAGTTCCCTAATTTTATCAATACATTTTAACAATTTTTTTTCAAACCTTTCCCAAAACAAATATATTACTACTTATTCAAAAATTAATTTTTCATATTACCAACAGAATTATGAAAACCATTTCATGATATTCGTCTCTCTGTGGTCTACTGGAGTAGTTGTCTGCTGTGTGGTGCAAATGAAACGTTTATATAAATTGAACACATGCATTTAAAAAAAATTGCACAGTCCTTTCATAGGAAACATAGTTGTAAATGGCATAGGTTGTGTTAGAGAAGTACTCCAAAAAACGCAGTTAGTCATATCGACTCGTTTTTCTACAAGCCATCATGAGTCATGAGTGATGACGAATTACTCTCATCAGTAAAAACTTTAGCCACTAAATTGTGCTCTTTTGATGATTTCGTCAATAACCTAGCACAAATAATAAGTCAAACAATAAGTGCAAAATTCCAAAAGGGAATAAATGCCTCAATGGGAGGTAATAAAATAATGGAAGAGAAATTCAACAAGCAACAGGATATTATAGATTCGATGGTACAAAAACAGGAGAGATTCGATAAACTATTACGAAGTAAAAATACAATAGTTCATGGAATTCAAGAAAACCTAATGAGAACTGTTCTCAACTTGTTATGGACACAATTGTTGATAAGATGGACATCGATATTATGGGAAACGACATTGAAAATTCATATCGCATTGGAAAATATGACAGGAATAAATCCCGACCCATTATGTTAAAATTCACTTCAGTACACCACAAGAATAATATCTTCAGCAATAAAAAGTCATTGAAGAACACCGGCATTATCCTGAAAGAGGATATCACTCCTGAACAACTCAAGATATTTAAGGCTGCTCTACTGAAAAATGGCAAATCTGGCAGTTTTTGTCAAATGCAGTGATGGGTCCATTATGAAATTAAAATCTGTGCTGGATGTGGACAGGCTTTAAAACTCTTGTTTCTCATAAGAATATAAATGTATATATACTTCTACCATTTATAGATAGTTGGCCAGGGTTATTATTATTATCAATTCATTTCTTTCCTTCCTGTTCACACATGTGCATTTTTTTGGGATAATATGTATATATTTATCTACTTCACATCATTATATTTTGGCAAGCGTGAATTATTCGATCAACATATTTTATTTATTTGCACCAGTGCAGTCTGTTTCCCACCTCACGTACGTTTTATTCAGTTGGCCTGATAAGCGTTACTCATTTCTTATTTCAAACAAAAAAGTATTTAGGTCTTGATTTTTGTTTTTTTTGTAGTAAGAGCCATGTTGAATCTGAAATTTAAATGTTTAAATTTGCGATCTCTGGTACCCAGCTCTGGTAACAGTTCAGGATTTTTATGTATTTTCAATTTGTGAAACTGAGTTGAGGAGTGGAATTAGTGATGAAATACTCAATATTCACAGTTATATACTATACAGAGCGGATATAGATTTTAGGTGTGGGGGGTTATGTATATATGTTGAAAACAAATTAAAGAGTGCATTATACAATAGTACTCCCAACTGTTCGGAACAACTTTGGATAAAAATCACATACGAAGAGAAAAGTATTGCTGCTATTATATATAAGCCACCATAACAAGATAACGACACATTTCTTGAGGAATTTGAGGATTAATTGAGTTTAATGATGTCGTTTGTATGTCGTTTGTATGGGTGATCATAACATCAATCTGCTCAACTCCGAGAATCTGAATGTTGAGATACTTTCCTCGGTTTTTGAATCATTTAACCTTATTTATTCAGATTGTGGATAGTCCAACAAGGTTTCCAAATGTAACAGCTACATTATTGGATTTGATAATAACTAGCTACAAGAATGTAGGAGATAAGGGCGTAATTGATAGTAATGGTATATCAGATCACCAAATTGTATTTTACACTGTCAATATAAATGATGGAGGACAAGGTCTCAAAATGTGTACTTCAAGTACTTCAATGAAGATTCATTTCGAAATGACATGTATGCTACCCCTTTCTTCAGAATATTTGACCAAAATAATGTTGACGAAAAACTGTCGTTTCTAGTGAACTGTCTTATAAACTCATTTGATCGTCACGCCCCCATAACCACCTCGAGGGTAACTGAACCAAAACCTCCTTGGCTAACTGGAGAAATTAAAGAGATGATCTCAATTAGGGACGAAGCACTGAGAAAATTCAATAAAACTAAATCAGATGTACATTTTCAATTTTACAAAGATATGCGTAACTATACTAATAGGGCCATGAAAAATGACTCACCAATTCAACACAAATAGTAAAAAAAAATATGGAGAACTTTGGAATCGAATAAAATAATATTGGATGAATCACACGATCTTCCAGAACATTTGAGGAACTCTAGTGATGTAAATGATTATTTCATGAACTCCATACCTCCCAGTCAGCCACCACCTGAACTTTTACATTTTAAGAAGCAATTGGGTCACAACTTAGAATTCATATTGCAAATCACTCACTATTACCGGAAGTCCAGTCAGGATTTAGAAAAGGGTACAGCTGTACAACTGCTCTTCTGCATATTGCTGATGATATATTCAGAGCTACAGACCAAGGTCTCTGTACAATTTTGATTCTCTTGGACTTCAGCCGCGCTTTTGATACCTTCAACTTTGATCTGCTCTCAGCGATCCTTCATCATATTGGCCTTTCTGATTCAGCTGTTGGTTTAATGAGTGCATATTTGAACAACAGACAGCAGAAAGTTCGTATCGGAGATAATGAGTCTCAATATCTTGATCTTAACTCAGGTGTGCCTCAAGGCTCCATTTTGGGTCCATTGCTCTTTACCATATATACCTCTGGTTTGTTGCAATCGCTTGAAAATTGTTCTGCTTATGTTAATGCCGATGATACCCAAATTCATTACACATTTCCTTTGGATGGAACCGAAAATGCGTATGCGCTAATCAATCTAGAACTCAATGCTTTCGTGAAACTTGCATCTGACCATTGTTTATTATTCAATGCTTCTAAATCTCATCTTATGATCTTTGGCCCGAAAGTCAATGAAAACAATAATCCTAGTATTAATATTTCAATAGACGGTGAACCTCGTGTAAAAGTGGAATTAGCAAAGAATCAACGTGTTTTAATGGACACGAACCTGAGGTTCGAGAAGCATGTGAACAAGTTGCTACAAAAATCATATTCTTCACTGAAAATGATATATGGTAGCAGGCATATTCTCCCTTTGAATGTCAAATCTACCTTATGTGAAACGCTGGTGTTATCCATCTTCAATTATGCTGATACTCTATATGGCCCAAATTTGATTATTCAGTATAAGACCAAACTTCAAAAAGTTTGAAATTCTTGTTTGAGATTGATATATGGCAAACGTAGACGTCGAAAAATTACATATAAATTACGAGAAGCTTACTGGTTGAATATGGAAAATAGGCGGACTCTGCACAGTGCCTGTTTTTACCATTAACCTATCATAAACAAAACACCCTCATAACTCCATAGGAAAATTAGATTCCGCTCTGATATTCACAATCTAAATATTAGATATGAAGGTACACCACCCTCCTTCAGATTAGAACTTTCCAAACGGGCATTCTCGTATCAGATATGTAAAGCGATGAAAGCTGGGAATCTGTGGAATTTCAAAAACAGTTTAAAAAAATTTATATTCCATCAGCAGTATATAAAATAAATAAAATAAAGTTAATTATTCCAATCATGAATTTCCTCCGCTCGTAATTTTCCGTTTAAACGATATTTCATTAATTGTCTAGGTATCAGACATATGTATATGAATTCTCGAGAAGAAACAAGCTCGACTACAACATCAGGGCAAAGAGACGAATTAAGATTAAGTGTATGAACAAGTTACTGGTGATTTGCTGTCACCACGTAAATTGAACTTCGCCTTTTACTCCATATGATTTTTTTTTGTCATTCTTTTTTTTCTCTTCGTATCACATAATGTATTTTATATTTTCTGAGAAATAAAGACGTTTATTATTATTATTTTTAAAAACATTATTATGCAGATTTCCATAAAAAAGTGAAGAATCTCATTTTTGAAGGAAATCATGACTTTCATACAAAAAGGCAAACAATTCAATGTTTTTTCAGGTGAAACTATAAAAAATTCAAAATATTTTATTGTTTTTATATAATTCAAACCCACTGAAGCTTTAGAAAAAATGTTTTATTCTCTCTATGATAACAATCACTTATTCAAACCGAATGAAACATTTTGCATTGAAAACAATCCCGACTAACTAATGAAAGAAATATTCTCGTTTATTTTAGCAGACACAGAAAAAACTAAATTCATTATATATCGGAAAGTTTGAATTAAACCGGATAACGATATGATACCTATCATTTTCGATCAGTACCATATTGGAAAAGCAAATCTCAACCGTGGAATAAATGAAACTCTGAAAACAATCAAACAAAAAAACATCTGGCATGGAATTTAAAAAGAAACGTTGCATTTTTTTAAATGTGAAATTTGTCAAAAATCAGCAGATAAGACTTTTTACAATTACGGATGCCCAAAAACACCAGTATGCACGTCAATACGCACCCAATACACCTTGCAGATCGTAGAAATTTTCCACAAGGAATAACGTTAATTCTCCCTTATAGACCTGCCTAAACCAAAATGTTAATTTATCATTAGACACTCCTCGTATATAACGATTGCATACCAATAAGACAAGTGGTTGATAATAATCAAAACTACTCAAAATCAATTGACAAATTCTTTAGAATCCAAATATTGGAGTCGATACTGAAGAATATGAAACTAGAGTTAGTTGAACGCGAAATATTGAATAGAATCGGTGGTATTTGGAAAGCCATATATGTTAATCTTGATTCATCAGACGGAGAATAACCATTTCAATGAATAACTTGTATAATGATCAAAAAATCAAATTTTTGAAAGAACTTCTGTAATGAAAAATTTCAATGAAACAATCCAACAATTGCAATCTTTAATGAAGATACCAGAAAAACATCTGACAATTTGGAACAACTCGAAGGTAAATTTAGAACAATTATTTTATGCGAATAATACATTTCAAACTCGAGAGTTTTTGACCGACTTCCCGAATCATTCATACATCTATTATAAAATCTCAAGATCGTCTGCGAAATATATTGATTTAATTCAACTTTTAGCGATGTGAGCTGAAACAATTATTTTTGTTTTAAGAATACCCTGAACATGAAACCTATATCAGAACAAGATTAGTCAAATTTGATCTACTGTTACGAAGTTACTATTTTCCCGTTTTAGTTAGACAACCAAAAGCCCCATGTGAAGTTGAAATTCGTATCTTCGTTAATAAGAGGCATGAATATACCGTTCATGCTCGGAATGAATCCACGAATCAAAACTAACCGAACCATTACATGATATAATTGAAGCGCCACGCCGAACGCTTGAATAACAAATCTAGATCCGATCCAGAATCATATCATCCAATCTCCCTTACCTGCAGCATGTGCAAGCTGCCTGGAGACATTATCAACAAAAGACTTCTTTGACACTTAGAAATTCACAATCTTTCAAGTCGAGAATAGAGCGGCTTCAGAAAACAACGCTCTACAATTGAAAACGTCATAGACTTAGAATCGGATATCAATGAAGCTTTAGCAAATAACCAAAACTGCATAGCAGTTTTCTTCGACATCAAGAAAGCATTTGACAGCACATGGAAATATAATATTCTCAAGAAACTTACAGATTGGGACATACAAGGACATATACTAGCATACATACAAAACTTCCTCTCCGATAGGACGTTCCAGGGATCGGTAATCAGCGCCACTCTATTCCTGATAGCCATCAACGACATATCCCAGAACATTGAATCACCTACCAAAACAAGACTATACGCAGTACGCAGACGATATGATCCTGTATATCAAAGGAAAAATCACCGAATCCATGAAGTCAGCTCTACAAAAACAAATTGAACATCTTGAAGACTGGAGCAACACAACAAGACACCCAAAACGAATGTATCATGTTTTAAAAAAAGATAGTTTTGGACTAACTAGAGCTAAAGTTTCACAACTAGAAGCTTGAATTTACTGAGGATTTTCGATTTCTGGGGATGATATTCGACATATATTTAAGCTGGAAACCACACATAAAAAATGTAATTCAATCATGCTACAAGAATCTCAATATGCTCAAGCTACTAAGTGACATAACCTGGGGCGCTGATACAACCACACTCTTGAGAATCTACAAATCACTGATCCGATCCAAAATTGATTACTGTACTATAGCATATGCCTCAACAACCAGATATGTTGTTTTTCTCCTCGACCCTATCCACAACCCCGCACTTCGCATTGCATTAGGAGCTTTCCGCACAAGTTCGATTGGAAGCCTCCGCTGCGAGGCAGATAAACCTCCATCGCCGATTTTCCGGAATATCCTACCAACAACAATGTTTTCTCTAATCGCTTCTCCAATTCAAGAGAGGCTTTCCACATACCCAGAGACTTCCGCAACCTACTAGGAGAAGACCATCACATAGAAAATAATATGTCCTATCTCATCAACATAAACCTATACAATATAATTTGATCCATCATATTATAAGCATCAGCACATGTAGCAATAATATACACATACATGTAACCTATTTCACGCTAATAATCTTGAGGGTTGTTGCACTATTTCTTTTTGTAATTAAAAAAACACACCGGTCTTTTCTGCGAAGCTTCGATGCAATCACGTTCGCCTGGCAGCGGAATACCCTAGCGCTCGCCGAGATCGGAAGTATTTTGTCTCCAGCCACGATCGGAGTAGCTCGCAATAGCAGAGAAATAAATAGTAGAGATGTCCGAATGGAAGTCAGTTGTGAACCAGAAAGTGAAGTGTGCATCAAGTAGGCTGCTACCGACCCAAGGTCTGCCGAACAGATGGCCAAAGTGGTGTTAGAGGAAAATATTCGAAGTTGGTAAATATAATACTTCAGTTATAAAAATATCGAGAATGATTGTGAGTGCCGTGATGGTCAGTCCGTGCATGATCGAGAAAACAATCAGTAGAGGGAGAAAGTAGCCAAGCTTAATTTAATTTCGCGTTAGAGAGCTCAGTTCCATGTCAGACCCGACTTGAAGCACCCCGCATTTGAAACCGAACGAGAATATCGTGACACAGTGTTGCCAAGTGCCCGAAAACCAGTGAGCATCATTTTCATTGTGATATGCAGATCGATTTGATCAGATGAGAGTTAGATAGGAAAGACAAGCATCTCATTCCATACGATCCAAAGTATTTATCCGTGCAAGTGAGATGAATAAATAGGAAAGGCAAATGGATACGGTCACTGAGGTTGTAGATACTCTAGCATCTCACTCCATACGATCTAGAATAGTTATTTCTGTGAATTGAATGAATAGATAGGAAAGGCAAGTAGATACGGTCACTGGGGTAGTGGACACTCTAGCGTCTCACCCCATACGATCCAGAATATTTATCCATATATGCGAAATAGGGTAGGTACGGAAAGTAAATTAGTCAATACTGGGGTAGTAGTCACTCTAGCGTCTTGCTTCATACAGTCAAGCCAGAAAGAGTTAGGAATAAAGGATACAGAATGATTCAGAAAAGCTTTACGATAACCCGCGTTCATGTCTAACACTGTAACTTTAAAATCTGCCGCTTTGCACTCCGCAACTACTAGGTTACCTCCTAGAAATTCACCTTCTCAACGAATCCTTGAAAACCCACAACCATACTATGTTTACCAGGATCTACAACGCCAATAACAGGTGCCAACTAGACTTGCTCCTTCAGCACTAGAAAACCTATGAAAGCTTCGGATCCCTACGACCTTCATTGATTGCCAATCATACTTTTTCTGCGTTAATTTAATACTCTATCATTCTATTCACAAATCTAGAATGGTCTTCTGCAATTATTCGAAAGATTATTTTTTCAAAAGTGATCTTATGGGTCGCCAATATAACATAAAATATAGGATAAAATGCACAAAATCATTATCTATACATACATTTCCCAGAATATAATTTATTCATTTGGAAATATTCTCGACGATGAAGTGATTCAGAGGAAAATTGAATATCACCATTAACTTTCCTCTCGAAGAGTTAGATATGAGTAATTATGCAGCTGATAATTTAGCTCCGTGTCGCTACAACTTGTATGCTGTATAGTGCAACAACCTATAGCGAACACTACACGACTTACTGTAGGCCGATATTACCTGAATCCCTCATAAGTGGACAAGCATTCGACCTCTTCTATAAGGAAGAGGGCAACAAATCACAACTTTAGTTTTCAATTTTCAACCAATTGTTTGGTAACATTGTTTCAAGATCAAATAGGACAGGCATAGTCAGCATCTATCCACCTGGGTTCCAAAGAGCTTCTAGAAGTAAACGAGAGTCAGCATCACCGCACCTATAGATTTATTTCAAACAGAGGAGCGAGCACTTCTATCAATGAAAAATAATAATTATATATGTTTATTTACTAGGTAACGAACACAAAAAGTTTCCAGGAGAAAATATGTATAAATACCAAGTAAATAAACAGAAACGCCATGTATTCCTGGGGAGGACTGTCTATGGACAGGTTTATGTTCATTTGCTTTCATGAATTTATGTGCAATATTCAAATGGCTGATTTATTTCTTAACTTATAAGTATGTTCCTATAACTATATGGGATAAGAGATAGAGAATACAACTAAGTCTTCGTGATGAACATAATCAATGAGATATAGAATTGAATAAATGAGGTATGTGGTAGGATGATTTGAATTCATTTTATTTGATTCATTTAATAAATAATTGAACGAAAGTATGCCCTTCCACGTTGCCGGATCCATTTTTTATGAAACAGTGTCGATTTGATGCATCTCATATTTTCCAGAAGTTTCAGCGCATTATATATAATAGATCGTTGCCCTTACGCTTTATTGGCTCTCGCCAAATATGCGTTCTTTATTCAGGTACTTCGCGTATTATATCAATGGTCCGGTTCATCTAGGTAAGATGATTCATTTGAGAATATGAACATCAGCACTGACTTCAGATATATTTGTGTGATATCTAGTATTGTCAGATCATCATAGAGTTTGTCGGATGAGTATCGAAAATGTTTGAATGATATTATTTTGAAAATCCTCCTTTGAATGACTAGCAAGGATCCCACCAGAGACTAGCGGGCTGCGCCTCACCCTATTATACCATAGCGCAATAACGATTCTGCTGTTTTTCTAGTTGGAGTATATATCTACATTTATCAAATTTGCACAATAGGCAACGAACTTTTTTCTTGAGGCTTTCTGTGTGGACGTCCCATTTTAGGCAAGAGTCGATGAATATTCCAAGATAACGTACACTACGGGCTGTAACAACATATTTTTCATCGAAGACTATGCTATACGTTGGTAGGTTGTGATCGTATGAAGAAAATGACATTATCTTAGTTTTTGTGACATTCACCGTTAAAAAATTTGACAATCATTTATTTTGACCAAGTCCTCTTCTGCCTTTTCCTTCACTTCATCCCATGGATTAGCAACAAAAATGATGACTGTATCGTCAGCGAACGAAAATATTTTCCCCGTGGTTTTAGTGGTGAGCAAGGAGTTCAAATATATTATACAGGACCCAGAACTGTACCCTGTGGTACACCACACACCTTATTGTCTCATTCACTTTGACAATTTGTACGCGGTTTTTGAGAATGTTTCTGAGGAGTTCCAGTGGAATTCCTCGTATGCCCAGATATTGAAGCTTTTTTAGTAAAAGCCTATGACAGACCATGTCTAAGGCCTTTCCTAAATCTACGAAAACTCCCAAACATCGTTGTTTATCATCCACAGTAGTATATTTATGAAGTGAGATATGCTATAACATCCTGGATACTTCGATTTTCCCTAAATCCGTAATGTCTGTTTGAAATTATATTATGTAGGTTAAGGTAATTCATGACACGCCTTTTGATTATTTTCTCAAATAATTTTGAAAACACCGATGTGATCGAAATCGGTCGGTAGTTTGCCACACATGATTTGCTTCCTCCTTTAAATATTAGTTTTATGATTGCTGGTTTGAAAGCCTGTAGCACTATTCCAGTATGAATGCACAAGTTGAAGATATGGCACAAGGGTGCAGCAATATACCATCTCATTTTTAATCCCATTCGGGCAGGAATATTAATAATTTTTCAAGGACAAAATTTCATTCCATTTTCTTTTATAGAGGTGGGACGGAGATATATGGAGTTTAGAGATATTGTCTCTTGAGTCATTATTGTTTATTTTTTATGCAAGCTTTGAGCCTATTTCAGAGAAATAAGTATTCATTCCATTTGGTATATCATTCGCCTCAGTTATTTCCGTACCATCTTCTAGAATTGAGTTTTAAATACGTGTTTGTTTTCTCTTTATATAATTGTTGGTGAATATATTCACAACTTTTTTTTTTTCCTTTTTTCTATTTTATATCTGAAAAAAGTAGTTTTAGTTTTATTCATTAGCTTATTTAGATTGTTTGTTTCGATATCTAATGTAGTCTTCATTTAGTGCTTGATTGTTTGGTTTAAATATTTGTCTTCGGTGCAGAGAATCGCAAGTTTTAATGGAAGTCACTAATCCCTGTTATATCCAAGGTTTTTTCTTCTTCTTCACTTTCATTTGAATAGTTGTGTTGCATCATCTTTTATTATTATTTCCATTTATTTCCATTGATACTTCCAAAAGTATTATTTCACAGTAAAAATACAAGTTTAAAAAAAAGAAATTTCCGAGATAATAACTATAAAAAATTTGGGCATTTGTGCGGATTTTTTAACACCCCGAAATACCAGAGTGGTGGTTTCCAAACCTTCGTGAGAAGAACCCAACGCTAGACGAGGAGACGGTCTCTGGAGCCTTGAGGAAACACGCAAAACGAGGATCATCCCAAGGTAGCAACACTCATCCAGTCGGATTTCATCTTCTGTCACCCAGCGGAAGAAAAAGAAAACGCCAAGAAGAAACAAGAAATAAATTAGCAAGTAAGAAGAAACAAGAATAGCAAGTAGGAAATGATCCCAGCACTCCTGAGTCTTTGCTGTGGATTAGGAACACCTAGTGAAGCATCTGACATAGAAATTCAGCACTTAGCCTCAGCCCCCCTGAAGCTTCCTGAGGATAGAAACAACTAGTGGCAGCCCTGGCAAATAACTTCAGAACCCCCATTCGTAAGTAACATCGAATCATCTCCAGTTCTAAGTAATCCAATACATTAGTTTCATACAGTTTGGAACTATTTATCATACTTCTCGATTTAAATCTTAGAAAAGTCTTGTTTTGTTAAACAAAACTCCATTTTTTCACCCATTATACCCTATTTGACTATTTGTATTCCATTTTTCTTATGAAAATTCATCAAAATGTCTGCTGCTGATGTAGGAAATGATTCTTAACTTGAGCTATATAAATTATCAGAAATATTTTATATCTTTCCTGAATATGCTGGGGAAACAATCTCTTCCAATACTTGCAATCATGCTCAGCAAATGGCAGTAGGTCAACAAAAACTTTTGCTGATGATTCACATCAGAAATAAATCGAAATCAAAAGCAGCCCAATTGGTAAACTTCTGAAATTCCTAAACATATGGCGAAATCAAAATTATTTTATTCAAATTTGATAGAATCTATGGTACACAACACCTTATCGATTGGTCCTGAACCCAAATTCGGAAAAATAATTCGTGCAAGCGATCCAGCAAATATGATTGAAGCATCAATCAGAATTAAAAGAGAACTTCAGTTGTCATACTTGGAAAATCAAAAACTTGGTCAATCAAATCGACCTTCAACTCCATGTAAACAAAGAAAAATACCAATGAATACACGTTATTCAAATATGAACAGAAATGATCAATTCAGGAATCCAAATTTTTCTTCGTATTTTAATTAGAATCCAGAAAATCACCAACTTCATTCAAATCAAAACTCAAACTTCAACAGGATTCCCCATTCCAATTTTCCGAAATTCCAAAATTCCCAACAACGATTTTCCAACCCCCGAATGCAATCAATTCCAATCCCACAACGAAGTCAATTCCAAAGTAATCCATTTCAACAAAATCCATCTCAATCAAGACCCATAAATCCAAATTAAAATCAAATGAGACCCTCAGTAATCCAAATTATATACCAAATTTCCAAAATCAGAGAACTCATCATTTCAATGAGTTTGTTGGTCGTAATCCACAAGAATTCTATGCTTACCAAAATGACTTTTACGTTCAAAACGACTCTCAGTTTCTAGAATTTGATAATAGTAATTACGCATTTTATGATTGCAATTCATCACAATATTATGACGAATCTTTCGAGACTTTTAATGATCACTTTGACAAAAATCCTGAAACGTCGGATTTCCATCCGGGTCTAGCTATAGACAGTCCTTCCATTTGTTTGAACGAGAAGGAAATAAACAGCCTTGTCGACCAAACGAATTTACTTGAGATATAAGACAAAAGCCCGGAAAAAGTCAATTGCACCAATCTTATGAAATCACAGACACAAGAGTCATTCCAAAACTTTCTCCAGAAATTCATGGTAATAATCAATATTACATATTTGATAGTACAGGAAAATACAAAATTCTAATAGATACCGGAACAGGAATTTCTATTTCTGAACCCCATACAGTTGCACATTATCCTTCATACTTTTTTCCCAAAAATTTACCCATCCAAGGAATTTCCAATAAAAAAAATCACGATAAAAAAATCTGTTATGATTTCTTTTAATGACACGGATCTACACAAAATTTACATTCACGATTTAGATATTGAAGTCGACGGACTTTTAGGTTTAGATTTTCTTGAACACTACGATGGCGTAGTCGACATAAAAAACAAAAAATTATTCACGAACTTTAAGGAAGTTCCACTTTTCAAAATTGAAAAAAATATTCCAACTGAAGATCAAAAAATTACAGAAGAAATTAAAAATATAATTTCAATCGAACCAAAAACAGAACAAATTTATAAATTGAAGGGTAATTTGAAGAATACTGAAGCTATACTGGTAGCTCAGAAAAAAGCAAGAGTTAGACTTCCAAATGCTTTTGTGAAGATAAACGAAAAAGGAGAATTATTCACAACAATTATAAATGTTAATTGTATTTCAAAAATAATTTATTTGTCAGACCTGAAATTAGAACCTGTAACTGACTCTGAAAATATACTGAATTATAATATTTCAGGATTTTGACCAAATGAATATACAGACAGACACCAAGGAATAGAAAAAACAATTGAGACTTGACCATTTAAACGAAGAGGAAAAACAACTCATAACTGAAGTATGTCTTAAATTTTCTGACATATTCAAAATCAAACATTCGATTGATACAGGAGCTTCAAAACCAATTTTCACAAAATCCTACCGTTACCCTTACGTGCATAGAAATGAAGTTAAAAATCGAATTTCGAAAATGTTATATCAAAAAATTATTCAACCTTCTATTTCACCTTGGTCATCCCCAGTATGGGTTGTCCCAAAAAAATTAGACGCACCTGGAAAACTAAAATGGCGAGTTGTAATTGATTTTAGAAAACTCAATGAAGTAATACTTGACGACAAATACCCCCTTCCAAACATAACCGATCCACTTGACCAACTTGGACAATGTCAATATTTCACGACTCTCGATTTGACAGGTTTTTATGTCAGAAAAACAGTAATTTAAAAAATTCCATCATTGCATAGTGAAATTACTTCTGGAAAATGTGTTTGTAAATTCATCCGGTCTTCCTGATGATCGTGGAAGCGTGAAATAGATTTTCGTCGACAAAAATGTATAGAAGACCTAGTGTATGCGATGCCACTCCTGCATTAATGTTATAAATTATTTTGGGTGAGTACTTCTTCTCAGAAAACATTCTTCTTTGCCTCATTCATCTATGCGAGTCCTCAATTGAGACTGGAATAGAAAATCAAATAACTATCTGAATGAAAATGCAAAATTTCACATTCTGTTTTTTTTTAGTAAGAGTTCTTTTACAAGTAGTTGTTTTCTGTCAGATATTACAAAAACTAACTTCATTAGTCTCGTAGATTTTTCAATTTTCAGAAAAATATTTCCATTCGATTTTCAATTGAGAATATTTCCCTTTTCATCACTAAGTTCCATCAAAAAATTCTGATGACAAATGGAGAAGGCAAAGAACTGTCTGATACTGAAACAGAAATAGCTCCTACTATTACTAACTATTTCAGAGGAACTACAAATTTTTCAAGACTTTTTAAAGAAAAATCATTAGTTGACTATGCAAAATTTGTTTATACGAATGAACAATTTTATGGAAGAAAGTGGAAGAATTCTCAAAGAAACAAAACGACAGATATACATGAAAAAAATGTTGAGGACATTTTTTAAGAAGGACCAAATATTTGCTATGGTGAAATAAATGTTTCAACTTGTAAGAGGGTCAGAAATAGAAGATATTTTATAATACCTATACCATACGCCCCTAATAATGTTAATATTATGCGCAGGAAGGTAGAGACAAGGCCACGTTTAGTTGGAAATATAATGTAGATAATAACGGAATATAATAACTTGACATTAACATGACATGAGTAACTTCAACAATATTGATAAAATACAGGGTTATATAATTATATGATATGAGAGTACTAATCTGTATAATAACTTCTAACACTTCCCCTTACTCGAATATCTTCAAAGGATTCAATATTCATCATTTTTCTATAACGCTGATGTTTTTCCTTTGACAATGGTTTGGTTAATATATCTGCCACCATATCATTTGTTTCCCTATATTCAATAACAACAACTTTATTCTGAACTAAATCACGTATATAGTGATGTCGCACATCGATATGTTTTGTGCGTATATGATGATGAGTATTTTCAATTATTCTGTGTGCACTTTGATTATCATTATATATGACAATCTGATCTTGCATACCATTAATTTCATTCATCAAGTTTCTGACAAAGCACACCTCTTTCGATCCATCACCAATAGCTAGATATTCAGCTTCTGTGCTGGAGAGTGCAATTGAACGTTGTTTACGAGATTCCCAATTAATCGTACTATTGCCCATCTTCACCACAAAACCTGTATACGACTTTCTATCCAATGGATCATTCGCCCAGTCAGCATTAGTAAATGCTTCTATTTTCTGATTATCAGCCTTCTCAAATATCAAACCATAATATTTTGTTCCAGCTAAATAACGCAAAACTCTTTTTGTCGCAGTCCAATGACTTTGGTCATAACAAGAATTGAACTGACTAAGTTGACTACAAGCAAATGCAATATCAGGCCTTGTACATACGCTCAAATACATCAAACCGCCAATCAACCTTCTAAATTGATATTTATCATCAGATAAAACATCTATCTCATTGGGTTTTACCAATTTCGTATTCAGACACATCGGAGTTGAAATAGGTTTAGATTCACTCATACCAAAACTTTTCAGGAGATTTTTAGTATACTCTGACTGACTCAAAATCAACTGACCCTGACTTCTGTTTCGAGAAACTTTCATACCAAGACAACTTGTTACAGCACCCAAATATTTGACATCAAATTCAGCTTGCAAACATTCAATGAAAATATTCTTTTCTTTTTGAGAATTGTTGAGAATGAAAAAATCGTCAACATATAGGGCAATCACAACCAAAGTTTTATCTGTTTTCTTTATATATACACATGCTTCACATTTTGATTGCACATACCCAGCTGTTGTCAATAATTCATGCACTTTGCAGTTCCATTGTCTACTGGCCTGTTTCAAACCGTAAATACTTTTTCTGAGCAAACATACCCTATTATCATTATCATCCATAAAACCACGAGGTTGTTCCATATATATTTTCTCATTCAAGTCGTCATGTAGAAATGCAGTTGCAATATCGACATGATCAATATCCATATCTAATTCATTTGCCAAAGCAAACAGCATTCTCAAAGTGGAAAACGGGTGAAAAAGTCTCATTGAAATCAATTCCCTCTTGTTGGCTGAATCCACGGGCTACTAATCTCGCTTTAAACTTATCAAAATTACCAGATGCATCTCTTTTGAGTTTATAGACCCATTTACACTTCACCACATTGTGATCAACAGGACGATCAACCAATACCCATACTTCATTATTTTTTAAAGATTCATACTCCTTTTTCATAGCATTCATCCATTCATTCTTATAATCACCAGACATTGCTTCGGTATAAGACTGAGGATTACTACTATTTATGAATGTTTCAGAGAAAAAAGTTAATTCAAAATCTTCAAATCTCTTGGGCAGTTGTCCTCGGGTATTTCGCATCGGTCTATCAAATTGATCCATTTTTTCATCAACGATTGAAATGTGATCCCAAGACGAAAAATCTGTAACCGCTTCCTCTTCTGTAGTTGCAGCTGAACCATCTTGTATATTTGGAACAGAAGACCCATTACCGATACCTTCCATTCCAGACATGACACATATATCTTCTGTATTAGCACTTGAAGGTATATCCACAGTTTTCATGTTGCACTCATCTTCAATGGTGTTTTCCTTGAGTGCTTCTTCAACGAAAATAACGTTTCGTGCCTTTATAACTTTACCTCGATGTAATGGATCAGCAAGTCTATATCCTTTCGATTGTTCACAGTATCCGACCATGAAATACTGTTTAGATTTTGGTTCCAATTTTCTCTTTGTGCACTTGGAATTGACGAATAAGCCGACGATCCAAAGACCCGCAAATTGCTGAGGTCGACTTTGAATCCTGTCCAGAGTTGTTCAGGTGTGAATCCAGGAATAGCAGCAGATGGACATCTATTTTTCAAATGAATTGATGTCATAATAGCTTCACCCCAATAACGCTTACTCAATCCAGAATCTTGTAACATGGCTCTAGTTTTCTATACGAGAGTCCTATTCAGCCGTTCGTCCACCCCGTTCTGTTGAGGACAATGTGGAATAGTTGTTTCATGAATTATCCCACAACTTTTCATATAATCCCCAAAAGCGTTGCTGCAATATTCCCCACCGTTGTCTGTCCTGAGCTTTTTGATATTCAGATTGGTTTGATTTTCCACCAGTACTTTAAATTCTTTGAATTTCTGTAATACCTCATATTTATTTTTGAGCAAATATCCGAAACTTTTTCGAGAAAAATCATCTGTGAATGTCAGAAGATAACGTGCTCCACCCCATGTTTTCTCAGACATTGGTCCACAAATGTCAGAATGAACAAGTTCCAATAGTGAAATTGCTCTTTTAGCTTCACCTTTCGGAAAAGACTTCACCTGCTGCTTCCCCTCAATGCATGGTATACAATTTTGGATTCGAGCTAATTGCTGATCTTTAAAATCGAATCCTATAGCCAATCTATTCTTGAGAGCATGCATACCACTTTTGCTCAAATGACCAAGTCGTCTATGCCATGTCTCCGATGATACAGAACCAAAAGACTCTTTCGGAGATGCTTCAGCAATATCTTGATCAGGAACACATTCTTCTACAGTATGCAATGCTAATTCAGTAGGAATAGAATCTAACTTGTATATTCCTTCAATATTTGAAGATGTAGCAACTGAATTTCCAGTTATGGAACAATTTTCATAAATTCGACATTTGTACTTATCAAATGTGACAGTCAACCCTTTTTCGGCAATTTTGCTGACAGACAGTGAATTCGTAGCAATGTCAGGTACACACATTACATCAAAAATTGTTCTGCTATCATTCTCTGTTAGATAGACTTTGACATCTCCTGTACCGACACTGTGTATGATTTGGTTATTGGCTACAGTTACATCTTTTTCTATTGCATGAAGACCGCTTAGCCATTCCTTGTGCTTACATATATGGGAAGTACTACCTGAATCTATGATCCAATCCTTATCAGTGTATGATACTGTTGTTAAAGCAGATACTAACAGCAACTTATCAGTAGACTTTTTAAATTGGGGTTTCGATTCAATTTTCTTGTCTTTTCTCAGTTTGAGACACTTAGGTTTGATGTGACCCTATTTACCACAATAATGACAAACCAAAGAGAATTTTTCGAATGATTTCGTAGTTGAATTTGCGCTGGCGAATGCTACTTTACTGGAGACACTTGAAACTTGATTTCTGCGATATTCCTCTTGAAGTAAACATGCTCGTACCATCTCACTTGAAATTGGGGTTTTCATATGGGTAGTTTCTAAGTTACAAACCAACGTATCATATTCTTGGCGTAAACCACTCAATAATAGTTCGGATACTTCATCATCATCAATAATTCTACCAATATCGGTAAACTGTTGTACAAGATATGTTATACCATCGATATATTCAGTCATTGAAGTATAGTCTTTATAATCTGAACGGTGCAATTTGCGCAATGAAATTACTCTACGGAAAAGTCCTTCATCTTCAAAAATCTTCTGAAGACTATCCCAAGCATTTTTAGCACTATTCGCATCTATTACGTGTTGGATACATGCAGGCTGCACACTTAGACATATTTTTGCGAGAGCTCTTTGATCTCTATTCGCATCTGAATCAGTTCCCAAAACACAGTTCCAAAGACCATCCAGAATTAATGACATTTTCATCTGAAATTTCCAGTTATTATAATTAACAACACCCTCCAACTTTTCAACTGCCAGTCCACTTCCTCCAAATATGATGGATGTTTGATTATTTGTTACAGTGTTCGAAGTAGTCGGAGTACTCTCAGTTTGACTCATTTTCCAATACAAAACGATGTAAAACTTATATCAATTCACCACACCACAGGAATCTACCTTGACAATATTTCGAAGTTTCTGGAACATTTGGTAACAGCTAATATCACAAATACTTTTACCACATTTCTGGGCCCATAACCTGTTAATATTATGCGCAGGAAGGTAGAGACAAGGCCACGTTTAGTTGGAAATATAATGTAGATAATAACGGAATATAATAACTTGACATTAACATGACATGAGTAACTTCAACAATATTGATAAAATACAGGGTTATAAAATTATATGATATGAGAGTACTGATCTGTATAATAACTTATAACAGATAATGCCATAGAATATATGATCAGCTCTTTATATAGAGATCAACATGTTTTTGAATCTACTCAAAATTATTACGTTGAAAATAATACCGACCTTTCGATTCAAGAAATGTTATCGTATATCTTGACAGACAATGATTTGCCAAAACATAGTACAGACTCCAGATGAAGATCAAATTTCTATTATTCTAGATCAATACCATAATGGTAAAGCTAATTTTCACACTGGCATTAATGAAACACTGAGAAAAACAAAAAAAAAATACAATTGGCCAGGAATTACAAAAACAGTAGAACTGTTTTTTAAAGAATGCGAAATTTGTCAAAAAACTTAAATGTGTAGACAAAATTTGAATAACCCTTCAGTCATCACTGAAACCCCAGAAACTCCTTTCGAAAGAATTATTATTGATATTTTCGAAACCCCAACAGAAAATTATGCTTTGACTATCAGAGACGAACTTACAAAATTCACCCAAGCTTACCCTATGGAAGATAAAGCTTCAAAATCAGTTGTGAATACATTACTCTATATTTCTAGCATTACGGAACACCTTTGAGAATTAATTGTGATAGTGGCAAAGAATTCAATAATCACTTAATGAAAGATTTGTGCACCCTATATGATATAAAATTAACCTTTTCAAGTGTCAATCATTCCCAAAGCAATGAAAGATTCCATGCTACATCAATGGAAATGATCGGATCCCATAAAACCGAAAATCCGGATGAAAATTCTCCGATTCGCTGTTATATGTTATAACAACACAAAAAACAAAATACACGTATTCACCCCTTACGAATTCATTTCTGGACACACGTCTACCACGACCCCCAGAAACCCTTCATTGAAAAACACCAAATATATTCAAGATCTAAATGAAAGAATTTCATTCTATTATAAAATAGCTCGATTGAAAACTTACCGGAATAAAAAAAAGCGTGAATTTGCTTTGATAAAGATATTAAACACGACCCCCTGAGTATAAAGTTGGAAACATGGTATATGTGAAAGAGTCACAAATCGGAAATAAATTCAGTGGACCTTATAAATTTTTGAAATTTTCAAGAATTCTGCCCTTGTTGAAAACCTTGAAACAAATCAACAATCAAAAGTAAATTTCGATAGAATGAAGCCTTACTTCGATTAATTTATTTCAGATCAAAATGCTGTGCTTCGCGGTGGTAATAGTATTCGTAGTGACAGCAGCAGGACAATTTACCGTGACTCCTATCAATAATACCATAGGTATTTATTATTACAAAAAAGAATATTCAAAGATTTCAAATAATACATAGATGATGTTGGTATATAAGGACACCTCCTTAATGAAAGATGCTTTATTTCATAATCATAATATACTTAAGGACTTAATTTCATTTTTGGAAACAGATAATGCACGGATAAATTGGGTAACTTCACGCAGATGTTAGGACACATGTTAGTCTACTAACTCAGATTGCGAATGAGTTAGATTCGAAATTAGAAGAAATATATTTGGACACTGAGTCAATGGATAGAAGGGTCAAGCGAGGACTAATTAATGGCATTGGTACCTTTTGGAAAGCCATTACTGGCAATTTGGATAGCAGTGATGGTGAATATTTTTATGAATGTATCAATGAAATAACTAGGGATATCAGTAACTACATCAGTAATCTAAAGTTTTAATTTTACAATTCCAAAATAACAGATTGACGAAAAAACGTTGGATAATGATATCAAGAGAATTGAAAATTCACTTTTGGAGATTTCCGATGATATGGCAATTACGAAGTAAAATTATAGATCTTAGAAATTTGTGAATCCCTAATGGAGAGCTCTCATGTATCGAATCCTCTTTAGATGATATCCTGAATTCAATCACTTTCACAATACTTAAAATACTTCATACTTCAATTATCACCCCTAGAGGTTCGGAGTATGCCCTTCAAGATATTTCTCGAACAATGAAGAAATTCAACTTACTACTTCCTGTGAGAACTCATCTATTGCCCAATAACTGGAAGCATTTCAGATGGAAAATCAAGTTATTTTTGTTCTAAAAATTCCTTTTGTAGAACCTGAATTTTATACATGCTTCCAATTATATCATATTCCTATTTATGATAACAGGACCGGACTTTCATATATTTTGCCAACAAATTCAAGTTATATTGCGAGAGATGATGATTCCATGTTATATTTTACTTTGCTAAATTAAGATGACTGTAAACCATCAGGTATTAATATAATAATTTGTTCAGATATTTTGCCTTACCCCATAGACAAAGATGCTATTTGCGAAGCTCAACTTTTCAGATATTCTTTAGAATTACCTAGAACTTGTCAAATATCTTTACTTTTAGCTGAAGATTACATTGTTTTTAATCTAGATACAAATATTTGATTGATAACCCTATCAGATGCACTACCCTTAACAACAATTACTTGTTTTAATGTTGAACTATTCACTATAAAATCATTCAATCAAATCCATTTTGAAACTTGAACCAAGCTGTAATGCCTTCATCGGAACTACTAGAGTTCATTCAAGAAATTCAGTAAATATTGAGAAAAAATTAACTTATAATAGCCATACTATTCTGATCCCATATAAGTGTTTTGAACACCTACCTGAAAAACATAGTATGCCAATGTTGAACCATTAAAATTGTGTAAATTAAATGTTGCCGATTTGAATATTGCTCAACATGAATTAAACCAATATTTTGAAGAACTTGATGAAATTATTAACGAACCTTTCGTTAGAAAACACATATCCTGGTCTACGTATTTTATTATTGTTCTGATAATTATTTTAATAATTTTGTATGTTTTCTGTGAATGAAAAACTCATCGTTGCATGAAAATTGGAATCATGACGTCAAGAGGAGATAATCAACCCCCAAGACCTCTAGGACAACGTCGACCCTCCAGGCTCTCACCTTCAAGAAAAAGACCCAGTATTCACATCAGGGAAGACGTCGAGGAAGAAGGGAGGATTGAACTTAAATCAAGCCCATGCAAAGTACGAGCCTAAAAGTTGCTGCATCCATGGCACCAACTTTTTCAAATGGATGGGAGTTGTTATATGCAAAATCCAAGGCATTATACGCAGTAACTCTACGGCGCAATTGCGATATTGTTTCAGGATCAAATAGGACAGGCATAGTCAGCATCTGTCCACCTGGGTTCCAAAGAGCTTCTAGAACAATAAACAAGACTCAGCATCCCCGCACCTATAAATTCCCACCGCTTATATTGATAGTTCTATTGCAGTAACGTCCGCGCATCTTCCACGTTGAATTTACGAAAGTATATTGTATTATTTTGAAGTGAAAATGAATGTTTTTTGAAATAAATATTTAAGAAAATCTCTATAAAATGTATATTCTCAAAATATAACATAAATGATCATCATTAATTGGATAGGCCATGATTTTCTAAATATAATTCGAAAAACAATAAAATATCAGTTAGCATTACAATTTGATATAGATATATGTTGTTTCACAGACCAATGGTTGTAAATTTATAATATTGATGAATTGGGTATAAAAACTCAGCGTTGATATGTAATATTTTAGGTTTTCAAACGTGCAAGAATATGTAACATGATGTTAAGAAATTGTTGAATGTTTCCCAGTACACAATGTCTTTGAAACAACTGGAGCAGAAACACCCCATGTTCTCTGAATTATACGTGATCAGTATTTACCGCTCTCCTCAGGGGGATATAGACGTTTATTGAAAACACTCTACAAACTCATAAGTGAAATTTAGAGAGCTGCAGCAATCAATAATGCGGTGTGCGTCTGAAATCCCTCCCCTATATTTTCTGAACCATAAATCTCAAATTGATAAACTTCTGGGTAAGTGAACTGAGGTGGTACCTATGGAAATTTTTTCAGGTAGTCAGTGACGTAATAATTGGAAATGGCAGATGGGCGCCATTTTGAAAGGTAATTTCAAATGGGATCGTATAGCAAGTAATTACTCATTTGGAAGCTCGATCCATGTATTTTTTACAATGCGTAGAGTGGCCACGAGTATTTTTTTTCAAATACCAACTTTAATCTTGGGGGTTCAACCTTAATCTTGGACCCCAGACTTCAATCTCAGAGGTTTGGCTCTAAAATTGGTCGCCCAACTTTAAAATCGGGTACTCAACTTCAATCTCGGGTGTTCGACTTGACTGTCGTGCGCACGACTCTGATCTAGGCGTTCCGACTCTGAAATTGGCACCCAAATTCAATTTCGGGGGTTTGACTTTAAAGTCAAGCGCCCCATTTTGATCTCGGGGCCCGACTCCAACCTTGTTGAATTCAGAAAAACAAAATGAGAGATACTTTCCAACTGAGTAAGAATTTTCTTCAATATATTCATTCTAAATATTGACGTATGGATACATTTTCATAAGTTTCCAATTGATACTTCATTGGAGAGAGCGGCTGGACAACAAACGTATGTACAAGTTTTCCATTCTAAAGTTATTTTCATTCCTACTTTTTCTCTAAATGAATGAATTTCTTATAACATCAACTTTCATTTGATACCCCACATATCTTATTTTATTTTGTTTGCCAAATTTTCACTTCAAAATTTTTATTTGGCAACAAAGCCTATCATATTTTCATTTTTTGAAATAATCTATAACCAGGCCTTCCACCTCTCTAGGTTACGAGTTTCAGATTTAAGACCTATAGGCAATCTGACAGACATATACCGGGAAAAGATAATTAGTATTTCGTTTTTATATTCGGTACAGAATCCTACAAATGACTCATTAAATTCAAAACACGTAAGTTATCAAGTGTCATCCATTTTCAACACATCTAATCATTTGTTATTTTTTCTGAATTTCAGGAAGAATTATATTCTATGTTGCTGATGGAAGGGCATTGGGAGATGATCACAGCTGACTCTCCAGTCTTGATTTGGAAAAATACAATAATTTCTCAATATTCTTATTGTCAAGAATATGCCACTCAAAGATGACTGCCCCGGATTCTCGTGATCAGGGTTAGCACGTTCAGATGTTCATCTTACTCATTTTGTTTTATGTTATTCATCTTCGAATATTATTCAACCTCGAATTGTTTGGGACTGGATCACATCGGACAATGTGGGATAGACATATAAGAGTGTTGCTAGCTAGTTCTATTTCGAGTATAGTGATACACTATGGTAGTGGTAGTTTCAATTCGGACACCAATAATTCTCTCGCAAAATGATCTTGTAAACTATTCGAAAAAATTCCCAAGTGGTTGAGCCCGTTGCAGAAGTGCGAGCCCACGTCGCAGCTGAACCTCTGAGTTAACTGGACGTTATTTCAACTCATTGTGAGTGATAATCTGTTGAAAATTCCACTTATCCAAAAGAAAAATGGGGATTCTCTTGCGGTAGGTCGATGAAGGTAATCGCTTTGATTTTTATAACTTATAACACCAGAATACTACTCGTTTGTGGGTTTTATGTTGAATTTTCAGTTGGGAGCCAGATAGCCTCACTGCGAGGTCTATCACATTTAGAAAAATTAAACTTATTTGGGTTTTCAGAATTTTCTTTGAACTCGCGATTATCCATTCCGTTGGTTCGAAAAATTTAACTAATTTCTAACCCTGTGACTAAGAGTAACATGATTCAAATCACAACACCTGAAAAAATAATAATATAGAACATCTTTCAAACCTGGTGCAGGAATTGATGAGATTCATAGTCGTATTTCACATGTAGTATCAGTGATGTGAGCATACCTTCATTATACTTCATAACTTTCATCGAAGAAGAATATCCAAATAGTATAAGTCCTTCGAAGTGTTACATCTGCCCTGTGTAGTTCTAATATATTGATGTTCAGGGCAGTGTATTTTTGATAAAAAATATATTTTACCGTCGTAGTCCAAAAAGACCTGCGCGCGAAGGCAGGTCTTTTAGATCTTACTATGACTTCTCTGAGGTGAGAGAAATGAAAGGCAACTTAGAAAAAATATCTATATAATAAAAAAGGTAAAAATAAAACATAACAAAACAAGTCCTTGATTGAAGAAGAAAGTGACAAAATATTTTAGTAAAAATACATATTAAAAGAAACACATAGACATGATCTAAATATCAATTCCTGGAGCTCAGCAAAATGTGAAGTATTTATCTCGAAAACACATTTGTATTCATTCAACAGAATGGAGTGAAAAGAGACAAGTACCATGTATCGATTATTCTCATTTGCAAAAAGCGTACTTGGGTAAAACTTAAAATTGAAAAGAAATCCTCCCCAGAGATTATAAGTGGTTAGTTACATTAACATACAGCTTCAAATCGCTTACCCTGTGTGCTGAGCTGCTATTCCCTACCAGTGGCAGATAATCCAGAAAACTCATCAAATCCCTGAATTCACGAATTGTTTTCCAATGCACAATCACCGTCACTATTTTCCGTTCCGTAGCGGGTTCTACGCTGAACACACGCGTGTACTAATTAACACTGAAACGATACTCAACCCTTAATCTAGGGCGCCGTGACGCAATCTCGCCTTGAACTCTCGACGTGTCTTCGCCATCCCCGTATTGCCCACTCAACCGTCCGATCTCGCGAACCCTGACCGACTCCCTTGCCCGCCTCCAAAAATAATATTCATTTCCTTTGTTTTTGAAAACGTTCAATTAGGCCCACCTTTCAATCCCAATTTTTATTTCACAGACCTGCCTTTAATGCAATGGCATTTGTAATTTTTTTATTTTATTTTCCCTTCAACGGCAATCTGTATAAATCCCACGCAAAAATTGATTATCTTTAAGTTTCCTCCTCAGCGTTTCTCAGTCGGACGAAAAAAATGATATTTCTCTGCCTTGGGTGGTCCTAGTTATCGTTATGAATAACCCATTGATCGTGTTATCAAGTCCCAGTCTAAACGATTCTCCAGCGATTTTGTATCTGCAAGTATTTTATATCATGGATCGAAATAATCATTGGAATATATTTCTAATCGTATACTCGAAAATATTTGCTGAACGAAATATATAATGAACTAATATCGTTTGTACAGGGTACTACAGAAGTTTACATCAGTATGTTTGAACAGGGGATCGAAAAATTACATTACAAATTACAGAAATATATGTATGCAGAGCTAAATCGCGAAAATATCTGCAATATGCTATAATGTTGAAGCCGTTTATTTTTTGGAAACAAGTCCCCTTTCATATTCCTATATACATGGCTTTCGAAATCAATAGTCAATCAATCAACGTTATTTATATATTCAAATCATTTCCATCTATTGCATTTCTTGATCATAGTGGGGTTTTGATCATGATACGAATTTTGATGATAATGGAAAAATACAGAACACTATATTTAAATCGAATTGCAGAGGAATGCCATCAATATCATAGGAGCAATGGTTTATCGATAAATGAAAATAAAACAGTTTTCATGTCATTCTTAAAAAAAAATACTTGTCAGAATTATAAAACTTTAGTAAGACTTGATGGACAATCAATAAAAGGAGTCATTCAAAAACATTCACAACGTTGTTTGTAAATTGAGCTCTTATGTTTTTTCATCAACAGCAAAAATAATGTCTCAATAAACGCTTCGAGAGTTCCATATTTTGAACTGGTGCAATCGATATTATGCTATTGTCTTACATTTATTGTGCTCCAGTCATTCCAAGTTTTCTTCAGAGATACGATGCTGGAAGAGAGAGTACACCCCCAATGGTCTTGTGGTGAAAATGTATTTATCGAATTAGGAATACGATCAATGTTATATATATATATATTCTTCATTTTCTCGGAATGAGGGCCTTAGCCAGTCTATGTATTTCATATTCCATGCGCCGTTTCGACATTGTTTATGTCATCTTCAGGTAAATTCTTGAAATAATGTAGAACATGTAAAGTTAAAAACATAACAAATATGATTAAAATTCAAAGAGACATTCAAAACTCACAATATAACTCAACTATTATTATTTCATTATTCCGTTTCATGTTTCATGATTGAATGAACGTTGTTGAATGTCTGAGATTGCTGGTATCGGGTTTGTTATATCTGTTATTTTTTTTTTTTAAATACAGTGGAATGTTCGATGATATTCGGTTATAGTACGAAGGCTCTATTGCTTTGATTCATGCAAAAAAATTTCATTAGAAATAAAGATATTTTTTTTTTTTGTTGTGGAGTGATTGTTTGAAATAAGTTATTGTAGATTTGATTTTCGTCGACAAAAATGTATTGAAGACCTAGTGAATGCGATGTCTCTCCTGCGTCAATGTAACGAATGATTTCTGGTGAGTACTCTCTTTTTGGAAGACATTCTTCTTTGCCTCATTCATCTTTATGAGTTCCTAATTGAGACTGGAATAAAAAATCAAATAACTATCTGAATGAAAATGCAAATTTTCAATTTCAGATTTTTTCTTTTGAGTTAGGGCCTTATCAGAATATCTATCAGATGTAGTTCAATGTCCAGCGTGGCTTTAGCCGGGGAAGTAGTTGTTTTCTGTTAGACATTCACAAAAAATAACTTCATTTTAATCGTGGATTTTTCAATTCACAGAAAAATCTTTCTATCAATATCCAATTGAGAATGTTTCCCTTTTCAACATGAATACCCCACAAGAGGTTATCTTGACGATGGAAGATAGTGACTAAGGTTTATCTTTCAGTCGCAGATGATTCCACATCTGATTTTATGAACAGTCTGTTTATATTTTCAACAAATCAATCTATCATACCCCATGACAGGTTTTAATATCAGAAAACACGAATTTCAAAGTGTCTCTCCAAAAGAAATGATTCTAACTTTTTCCATCTTTGCAAAGTGAGATTGCTTCTTGAAAATGTGTTTCCCATTTCTTCCGGTCTTCCTGATGATCATGGAAGCGTGAAATAGATTTTCGTCGACAAAAATGTATTGAAGACCTAGTGAATGCGATGTCTCTCCTGCGTCAATATTACGAATGATTTCTGGTGAGTACTCTCTTTTTGGAAAACATTCTTCTTTGCCTCATTCATCTTTATGAGTTCCTAATTAAGACTGGAATAAAAAATCAAATAACTATCTGAATGAAAATGCAAATTTTCAATTTCAGATTTTTTCTTTTGAGTTAGGGCCTTATCAGAATATCTATCAGATGTAGTTCAATGTCCAGCGTGGCTTTAGCCGGGGAAGTAGTTGTTTTCTGTTAGACATTCACAAAAAATAACTTCATTTTAATCGTGGATTTTTCAATTCACAGAAAAATCTTTCTATCAATATCCAATTGAGAATGTTTCCCTTTTCAACATGAATACCCCACAAGAGGTTATCTTGACGATGGAAGATAGTGACTAAGGTTTATCTTTCAGTCGCAGATGATTCCACATCTGATTTTATGAACAGTCTGTTTATATTTTCAACAAATCAATCCTCTTCATATTTTGAAACAAATCAATATATTATTAATGTTAATATAAGTATTAATAATATTCCATATTGAATTGAGCTTTGCACATATATAACTTAGCTCACTTACATCTTTTTGTAGGGGAAGAATGATGTTACCTACGATTAGCTCGTGGCTCTCTGGAAAGAGTCCCCACTTCCTAAAACTCGTCCGATCTTGGAAATTTCATCTTTGGCCAAACCACATTCTAATCCACTAGTAATGTTCTGCAACATTTTATGTAAAAATGTATTTTTAGAATTATGAACAGGAATTATAACTTTCATTTGTTTTCTGACAATAAATGTAATATATATTATCAATAATGGCGTCGGGAGGTAATGTTATCCCCATAATTCCAGCACAGCAATCTCTATCATCAGTTCTATTCCAGACTTGCAGTCAGTCACAATTAACTCACTTACCAAAAGATACAATGTTAAAACAAATTCCTGAATATAGTTGGTAATGTGGAAAGTTGAATTGACTGAAATGGGATTCATCCAAATATTTGTTATGCAAGGGATTCTATCATATTATATTAAATCAACGTATTCCATGATCCATTGAAATTATACCCTTTAGACACCATATCACGGACAAGCTGAAAATTGTAGTTCTTCATTCCTTCACCTCGTTAGTAGAAACGTATTGGCAACCCAAATGAATGTTGGGCATTTATGAACAATAAAAAAGGATCAACTGGCCTATCTGACAGAATTACCTACGGAGGACAATCTTTTGAAACTCATCAGGACATTCTCAATAGCTTTGCTGATTTTTTCTTCAAATCATACATTATTAGTTCCCAAACAGAATTTAGTGATAGTGATCCGCATTCACAAGTCCTGAAAATTCCCTATTTCGAAGAAAATGAAGTGTTGGCAGCTTTGAAACACCTAAGACAAAAAATGACTACGGGTCCCGACAGCATCCCTGCACGAATGGTCAAAGACTGCGCTTATGCTCTGGCTAATCCACTGACAAGCCTGATAAATATCTGCGTCAAAACTAGTACCATCCCAGACCTATGGAAATTGTCTAAAGTTCGCCCAATTTATAAAAAAGGTGATAATTCTGATGTTGAAAATTTCAGAGCCATATCAATAATATGTAATTTCGCTAAAGTGTTTGAAATCCTCCTGTACAGCAGTTATATCCTCATCTGAGCAATCAAATCTCATCACTTCAACATGGTTTCATGAAAGGTCGCTCGACAACCACCAATATTCTCAACATCACTCGACTACTGATATGAGATCCCAAACCGATGTCATGTATACGGACTTGATCATGGAATACTACTATCAAAACTGTACAGGTATGGCTTTTCTCAGACCCTCATCGAACTCTTCGTGTCATACCCCACCGACAGGCGACAGTATGTCATATTCAATGGCTTCAAATCTATTGAATATGCATCTACCTCAGGTGTACCTCAAGGAAGCAACCTTGGTCCACTCCTCTTCAACGCTTTCATAAATGACATAGTTGAGGTCATTGACCACAACTGCTTGATATACGCGGATGACATAAAATTATTTTCTGAGATTAATGAGATAGAAGACTCTCTTTAATTGTCCCTTAACCTGAAACGCATTGAGCAATGGTGCTTTCGTAATGAGCTTTCTCTTAATGCAAGTAAATGTAATGTAATGACATTCACTTTGAGAAATCAGCCACTTTTATATTAATATTCAATCAACGTCATTCCTCTCCAACGGCCTGTCACATACACCGATCTTGGTGTTATTTTCGACACGAACTTATCTTTTGCCCTTCATATTGAAGCCACTCGGTCTGCTGCAAACAGAACGTATGGATTCATCGCGCGTATCTCTAAAGATTTCTCCGACCTATCTACATCGAAAACCTTATACTATGCCTTCGTCAGATCGAAATTAGAATACGCATCTCAAATCTGGAATTCACATCATCAGTTATATATAGAGAAGGTTGAATCGGTTCAGCGTCGCTTCCTCAAACTTCTCTCCTATAAAACGGACAACATATATCCACCAGTTGGCTTCCCCCATGATGCATTGTTGGCTAGACACACTATGAACAGCCTAAGCTGCCGTCGTGATTGTCACTCCACAATTTTCCTGTTCAAACTTATCAACTACCTAATTATTGACCCACATGTTCTGCAAAAACTCAATTTCAATGTACCTAGACCATCGTCCAGAGTAGACAACACATTTTATCTACCAACCCAATGAACAAATATCTTGAAATACTCACCGCTGCATAACATGTGTGTCAATTGTAATTCTGCAAGTTGTCAGATTGATATTTTTGACTGTTCAATCTCTGCGATTAAATCCTTTTACTTTAGTTAATCTCGATATGTATTATTACTTCGTTAATTTGTTATTTTGTATTGTACTGTATTTGTAACTCATATTCCTATTCTGTAGTTGGGTGTAACCTGTAGAACAGTGTATCAATAAATAAATAAATAAATAAATAAATATATTTTTTTTTGTTTATGTACATAATTATTCCTAATATATTATTATTATTCTATCATGAAATTATGTTTGCTCATAGTTAACTCATCTCACTTTTATTTTTTTCTAGGGGAAGAAAGATGTAACCTACGATCAGTTCGTGGCTCTCTGGAAACAGTTCTTCACTTCCGAAAACTCGTCCGATCCTGGAAATTTCATCTTTGGCAAAACCACATTCTAATACATTTGTAGAGTGGACAGTGAATTTTCGTATTATGTATTACCTACCCTACATTCTTCAAATGATACTTCAATTACTGTAGTAGCAACCTGAATAGATTAGATGAACTTCAAATGATATTTATTCTAAAGCGGTCTACAAACGCTGAAACAAGCGGCGACATAGTATCTAACGATTCTTTATGTACATCTAATGAAATTACTCACAAAACGTATGCCAATGATTTAGTTTCACCATCATATGAGAATTCAATAATTCGTAGACGAATTTGATCCATTATTTTACGGAGGAGGTGCATTTTGAAGCTCTAATAGATTTTTGTTTGTCATATTTTGTGATGAAAAGTTAAATCAATCTGCAACATTTTATGAATTTATTATTCTTCGAGCTGCTACCCGCAACTTCGCCCGCGTGGAATTTGTATTTTTTCCTGTTTTTCTTGTTGTTCCATCTGGCTTATGCATGTAGCTTCGTCCGCGTGGATTTCAAAAAATGTATACTTTTTTCATTCCCCTTAATAAAATCCTTTCTTAATGCTCACATATTTTATATGAGTAACTCCTATGCAAAATTTCATGCTTCCAGACCAATCGGTTCAAGCTGTCCGTTGTATTACTCAAGGATATCGAGCATAGAAAATTACTTCACTTTGTTATATTTTACGTATGTGTAAGCAAGCTGTAGCTTTAAATAATATGGTATTTTTTTATGGAATAAATATCTAGCACATGTATTCCGGACTCATTGTACATTTGCAGCCATCAATGCACGAACCGCAAATTTTATTGGCATGATTCAAGATACTCAAAACCAATCATATTCAACGTGTGTAGACGGCTTTAGATATTTTTTACGAGTAGTATTGAAGTAGATTTTTCAAACTCATCTAGATATACCCAATTGAAATGGACATAAATTGGCCTTTTACTGCAGTATTTAGAAATCATCAACCTCTTGCCAATACATGCTCAAGATATCGGGCCAATTTTTGTATAACAACAATCACATGAAAAATTTACTTTTTATGCAATCACAATAGGTGGTCGCTAGAATAGATTGTTCCATTCCCTCTCCAACCGAACACTTAGAGATAGAATCATTGTAAAATCAAATCGTAATGATATGTTCCAATGTTAATTCTCCCGAAATTCTCTTGTCAATTCAATCCACGGTTCGTCAATTTCTTCTCTCAACTCCAATATAAATGTCATTTATTGTGTATTTGTTCAATTGTGTTGATCGATTTGCTAGACTCAGCAGTTAGCATTTTCAAAAGAAACCCATGTTGTTTGATGTTTCTCTCACAGTGTTCCTGATTGAAGATAAATTGACACTATTGATGAAATTTCATTATCCGATATTTCCATTACATGAAAATCATTGGAATCATAAAAAATTATGCATCTTATCAAAATATATTCAAAAAAGGATTGACGTCTATGTAAAATTGTTTCAATGGATTCAGTAGATCGATCTTTCAAACTTCGGGAGTATTCACAGTGTTTACATTCAGAAAGGTCTGCAAACTGAAGCACATATGTACAAAATGGCTACTTTACAGCAAGAATGATAAATCAAATGAATTGATAATTACCGATTAATGTAGGCATTTCATTTCACAAAATAGAACTTTAACTGTTATCATAACATTATATTCTATTAACTAATCTTAAAAATACTCAATGTAGTATTTGTGTGACTTATGTTATAACGAACGTCAATTTTATCGGACATATGTGAATAGGTACCTATCTTCTCAAATGTATTGAACTACAGCAAATGAATATTAGTATGTATAAAATCAAGGTATTTAGCATAATAAAAAATTGGGTGGACATTAAACTCGTATATTTGTAAAAGTCGGTGAACAGAAACTTAACTATTTCATTATACTACTTACATAACTACAGAAAATATATATATTAATTAACTTTATCTAGATGAAAACTTCAACTACAACATTATTTAAGAAATTCTGGCTCTTCCTCGTTTTCAATGATATCGGGATCCGTGTTACGTAAATTCTCAACGGTTGGTAAATTCAAATAAAAAGCATGAAAAACATCTGGTATCGAAGGAAGGATATTAAATCATCTTTTCTCTGTTTTGAAATAGGTAATCGCTGTATTGATATAAAAGATTATTAAATCTCATGGAACCTTCGGCCACATATTTTTATAGAAGGAGGATTTTTGGTATTCTCACAGAACGAACTATAAATTTTTTCATAGATAAAGGAGAAGGTTAATACTTTTTCGAAGTAGTCTTTCTAGTGTAATGGCTTTCGTAAGCCGGAAATGACATAATGTGTGCTGCGATTTATTCGCGTTTCAAGTCAGATACTTTATTTTTTGGTACGACTTTCCCGCGCATGTCACCGGCTTCTTCACCTCCTATGGACGCTCTTTTCTTTAGAGACACTGTTTTGATAAAATTGTCACTTTCATCCAATATTTCAAGTAAGTAGCCTCGGCAAACAGATTCTCGTTCACCATGAATAGGTAAAATATATTTATAGATTCATCAAAAAATTTTGTTTTCCTGATCCAATACACGTATTCTTTCAGAAGCTTTATTCTCAATTTCCATTAAAGACGTCATGTTCACTGATCTTTTGACATATAATTCCATTTCCCAATATTCCGCGAATAAAGCTTGCCTATCGTTTAATTATATTAGTTCTTTACATTTCATTCTACACGTCGACAGTTCAGGTTTCACTTTTCCTTTCAACATCTTGTAACACTGGCCCATATTACGCTTTGTTCTCTTTCCTTTCTTCAAAACACGTAGGCTGATTTTTGGCACAATATTGGTGGGTATTGGAGGAGGTACACACACAGAATATTCTTCGACTCCTGAACTAGACGAAGAATGTTCTTTATTATCGGGAGTGTAGTGGATCGTCGACTGAATCATCACTGGAAAAATCTGTCTCTTTTAGATCTGCAGATGTTGTAAGGAGTATTGTTGATGTGAATGGCATGGGATCCTCTGCAGTTGTTCGTTTCGCGGCTATTTTTTAAACTATTTCTTCGTCATCTAAAACAATAACAAATGTAAGAATGAATATCCTACAAGAATGTTGTTAAGATTTGGAACAATCTCAATTCCTTGGTTTACTTTCGAATAGCATGTCATCTTTTGTTACCAGCACTAATTCAGTTAGATCATTTGAGTCATGACTGAGAAGATTTGAATCTTCTAAACTCGCAGCCGCAGGTTCCGATGTGGATGCCAACTGTGCTATTTTCTAAACATCATTTCAATAGTCTAAAATTTAAAAAAAATCTAACATCTTTCCCCACTTTCTCACTGTTCATGTGTCTACTGGCTCTCTCTTGCTAAAGACAACTCAACCACTTTTTTTCCTCTCGATTAATTCATTCCAAACAAGTAACTCAGCTTCCATACATTACATTCAAAACAAATATACGGCACCAAGCACCTATAATGACTGTTATGCATAAGAAATGAAGAAGATTGACCCAATCCTCACTAAACACGCACAGACTTGCTTTTCATATGTAAATAAACACAAGACGTCAAAGCCGATTATGCATAAACCATGCTGAGCATGTATTTGTATTAGGAACTAGTGCAGCACCAGTTATATTATTATTTCGCTTTGGTACCATGAAAATGAAAAGAAGTGTTGTACACTCGGACTGCTTTACTTTTACCGCCACAACAAAGTCATGTTCCTTATAACATAACTCACATTAATCATCAACGATACGCACAGACTTGCTATGTTTCTTCAAACATAAGTCAAGTTATGTGCATTAGTACGCTCCTAAATTTGAAATAAATGATGGTTTGAAAAGCACACAACCTTGTTGCGCCATGAAATAGACTATGATGACTTATGTGCTTTAGCCAGCCGACGAGTACGTAAAAAAGCAAATTTGGTGTTTTGTGACTTATTTTCATAAATAATTGAATTTTTCTTCTCCACTTGAATACATTTATTGATAAATTCTCGGTTATTCAAATTGTGAAAAAAATAACCACCTCTAATGGAAACTAAACCGTAGATACGAACTGATAGTTCCGCTCCATCGGAATATCCGCTATTGCCATCTATCAAAATATTTTCATTCATTAATACGATTATAAATATTACACCTACCTATATCTGACAATATGCAATTGGAATAGATTACAATAAAAAGTGTCCCTTTTTATCAATAATATATTAATTTTATGTATGTGCAATATAAGGAAGGGTCCGAAAATAAACCAGGACATTGATTTCCAAATGATTTTGAATTATTAACGACGATTTATGTGTATTGGCCTGGTGATTTTTGAGGACTTATCAATAGTTTTAATTCATCTATAAGAAAGGAGTTCGTAATATTTGTTAAATGTTGATATGTAAGTGACTATGGTGGAAGTTTGAATGAATCAATGAATAAGTGAATATATATTTTTGTTCTTTCAAAGATTTCCCCTCGAAAAGTGATATGCATGGAAATAATCTGAAAGAAATGAACCTACTAGTGGTCAATGGAATATCAAACGAGTAGATATGCTATGCTATCACTTGGCCACTTTTTGGTCAATGGGTGTCAGGTCTGGTCATTTTCGGGACCACCGCCGTCACTGTATTTGTGCCCGCCACTGCGACGAGCGTTCGAGTACAGGATTTCGGAGGAGGTCGCGCCATCTGTTGGACAATAGACGTAACTGTATTTAGGGGCCAACCATATATAGAAGGAATTATATGTCGGGTGTAGGTCGATGCCTTAATGAGGGGTACCCGTCTGGGGTCTCGTAGTGTTGGCGATAGCTGGAAGCATTATGTGGGCACAACCATATATAGAAAAAGAAATGGCTGCTGTAGTAACCCACACCTGGGTTGTGTGACGGTCATTGAGGTTGGAGGTAGCTGGTGGCATTATGGGGGTACAACAATGTATAAAAAAAGAATATGACGGCTATAGGTTAGGAATTCCAAGATGTCCATTATGGGAATGTTTATCGGTTTCTGAGTGTTGTCACTGAGGTTAGGGGCATTATGGGGCACAACCATATATTGAAAAAAAAATATGACCGCCGTAGGTCAAGAATTTGGAGGACGGTCCGTCTGGAGTGTTTATCGGTCGCTGAGTGTTGTCAAAGGTTAAAAGGGGTTGGGGGCCCAACCTATGGCTCGGGGGGCCGCGCTGGGGTTGAGTGGTCTCTGGAGGTTGCCACTAGGGTCTGAGACAGCTGGAAACGTTGAGGGAGCTGCTTTGGGGCCCAACCATTCATAGAAAAAAATATGGCTGCCGTAGTTTAGGAATTTGAAGATGTCCGTCATGGGTGCCGCGTCTGGGGTTTATATCGATCTCGGTAAACTGCCTCGCAGGTCTGATATGCTTGTGGACGTAAAAGGGGGGTCATAAGCGGGTCCAATCATTCATAGAAGAAATATGGCGGTTGTAGGTTGGGAATTTCAATATATATCCGTTATGGAAAACTTTCCCACGCTTCGAACGTGCCGATTCATACAATTTGGTCTTTATTGCTTTTCGGAATTAGCTAACGATTGGAAAATTCCAAAAATTGGATGATGGTAGCCGCAAATTTCTCAGAAATCCAGATCTGGCCACCTGAATAAACAATCATTTTCCGAGAAACATGTCTCGCCAGACATTCTGAGAAATTAATTGCGTCGCAGTTTTATGTTTCTGAACGGCATTGGTATCATTCGAAATTTTACACAGCCGAATTCTTCAAGTTTTTTTAAATGTCAAAGTGGTCGGACTTCTTAAGTAATTCTACATTACGGCTGAACTCGGTTATTTTATACTCGTCAGAGATAGAGTCGTTGTTGCTATCGCTCAGTTTTGCGGTTTATTCGAAATATTTCACAGCTTCTTCTGTTTTTGTTATAATGTCAAAGAGGATGGATTTTTATTTTTCACTTCGGCTTAATTAAGTTCTTGTATAACTCACTAGGTGGCGCCTCTATCGTTCAACCTTACGCCCTAGATTTTGTTTATTGAGGATATCATATATTAGCCAATGGGTGGTGCTGCTGTTGTTCTCATCGTTCAGCCTTACACATAGCGATCGGTTTTTTGGGGAAGAGTATTTGAGTCTTTTGCCCTTTTCAATTGGCCTATTATTGTTCCGGACGTTGAAGAGATAGGACGTACTTCTTCAGAGCAACTGTGTGTCTGTGTGTTCAAGTAATATCGCAGAATGTATGTTTCCTATACATGTACTGGATGTTGGCGATCGATATATTATTTCATTAAAAATTATCTCAGATGGGAATATAGGAAAACCAGAATGCAGCGCTGCGACATATGTCAACGTATCCCATTATGGATGATAAATGAAGAATAATCTTCATGAAAATGGAAATTATTGTTGAAATATAAAAGAGTAAGAAGTTGTAGAAGAACCTAACCAAACTTTGTGTTCAACGATATTGTTGGATGAAAACGGCCCCAAATTCGCAAATATCTACGTCTATTCGAAATCCTTGTATCAGCCCAAGTATAAATTTTTTGAGGAAGTGCTGAACGGTATGGATGAAATCGACTATTTCCCGTACAGAGACAACGATGAAATCATATCTATGGAAGATGCCCGATCTCACTCTATATTCATCTTTGATAATGTGGCCTGCGATAAACAACAGAAAATACGAGAATATTTCTCAATGTGCATACACAAACATATCGATGCCATCTATCTCTGTACGCAAACAACTGATACGTGACAACTGCATTATGATTGCGCTCTTCAAACAGGACGAAATCAACTTGCGGCCCGTTTTCAATGAGCACGTTTCCCCTCACATGACTTTCGAACAAGTCAAGAAGATATGTTCGGAATGTTGGTCCCATAGCCGATACGATGCCTTCGTAACAGTCAAGAACTTTGACTTGAAAAATGGCAGGTACCGCAAAAACTTTGACATGAATATAAAAATATAGTAACGTCAAGAGCAGTAGAAAAAAATGGCAGAAATTCGACGAAGCATAAGGAAAAGGTACCTAGTCCTGGAAGTTGGGAATCCCTCCAGACAATATATGTTATGTATTTAATAAATATTTTCATGAAAATTGTAAATGATTTATATTTTGAATACAGAATACCCTTCTTTCCTATTTTCAGGTAAAATGAGGAAGAAAAAACATTAAAAATGAAAATTTGACTCATTTTCCTCCACCTTTTTCAATGCAAATGTAAATTACAGTTCTGATCATAATGTGACGCCACTGAGAGATTCAAAAGAGATTTTCAACTAGATGTTTCACTTATCCTGAAATTTGTCGTCTGTCAAGTATTTTCTGTAGAATGCTCCCTCCAATGAAGTAATACACTTTTTTCATTTATCTACTCACTTACCTATTTCGTATTCAGAATATCTGAAGGCAGACACTCCTCTCTTGGAGCGAAACCAGCAAATTCATTCAAATTGTTCTTATTTTTGTATTTATTACTCACTTTCGTATTCAGAATGTCCGAATGACACTCTTCTTGGTTGAAATATCGAATTCATTCAAATTGATCTTGGCAGTGGAACATTCAATGTGTGAATCACAACTCATACTTGATTGTTTGATTGTTTTCCAGAAACATATTTTGAATACTCAAGCTATAGGAACATTTTTTATATGGAATATAATACAAAATTGGCTAATATATTCGATATATACAATGGTTATGTGGGAGAAAAGAGAGAGAGAGAGAGAGAGAGAACGATGGTGAAAAAAACATTCATTTTTCGGTTTTCACGCTGGCACAATAAATGTAAAATTTTGGAATAAAACGATTGTTGAATACAAGTTAGGTTGTGGTGAAGGTTGGCGAGCGTATTGTCTGATCCGGGGATGAGGGTGCGTTTGGCGTCAAATGGAGCGATTATACTTTGCTCGATAGTGAAAACCTCAGGGCCATACGGGCGGATGCATCGTTGAATTTTGGGTGACTTATCAGATTTTTTGCCCCATATCTGCCCTCCCATTTATTGACCATTTTCCGTCATATTTCCGAAAATACTGTTGATGGCCAATTCATACTTATTTTTTCCAAAAGTGATTGTTGCTTAGGCGCGTAATTTCATGTTTAATTCAATGTAGGGTTGCAACCATGCCGATTATATAAACTGCAACACCCTGTGAATGTTTTTGAGAATAATACCGTTCTCTAAGGCCTGTTTCAAATTTTCATAGTGTACGACATAATTATCCTTGTTGTGTGGAAAATCTTTGTGTTCATCATGTTTTCCATCGGGGTATTCCAAATCGACCGAGGATATACCCTGTATCAGAAGTATCCGTTACCTCCAGAACGTCCAGATAATCGATCCATTTGAACCTTCGGAGGGCAAATACTCCCTCATAGCCCATCCATGAAGATCATTAACGTCCAAGTATAATCAATATTTGGAGGGTTGTTGAGAATCATAACTCTTCTCCATATATTTATTATTATTTCGGGAGAATCGATTACAACACTGACTTATACCTCCGCGAAGCACTTTTTCCACAAGTAAAAGCATGTCAACATTCTTGATAATCTCCAGCTTGAACGTTGTGTACTTTAGCAGGCATGACCACGAATAGCCAGGCATGGTATAGTACCAAGCGGGGTGGAGTCCATAAGTGGCATGACCCAATTATCGGAAATCCTCTGGGCATGTTGTTATTCATGCTGGAAGATATCACAATCGTTCAGTGATTGTGAAATTTGTCGATATTCGACAACGCTGTTACCTCGAGTTTCTCTATGATATTCAGGAAGTCATAGGGGAAATGCCCCTCCACGCGTTATTAATGAAAATTGTTCATCGTTTGAATTTTGAAATTACCGATTTGTATTACAGTGATCTTCCACTCTGAGCGTGCGTACCAACTCGTCCAATGTTGCGCCCATGAATCTAAAGGAATAGATGAAACGGAATTCAATGTCGCATTGTGTGGATGATATGTATTCCTCTTTGTGTACCGCAAGAAGACTCACCCTGCCCCTTTTTGCGATATCTCGAATAATGAAATGGCTGTCGTACCCGCTAAGATAATGGAACACAATAGAAACCACAGAGGATTTTTGGTAATCGAGGTTACATGGGGCATTATGGGCCCAACCTCTGAATGCACCTGTGAAATGGTTATGGTCGGTCACAATTTTTTACCTTCTTCAAAAGGTTTCACATAAATATGACGAATGGAATCCGTTCGAAAGGGACTGATAGACATGGGGACGATTTTTAGAATTTTACCTTCGACAAATTTCGGTATGGATTTTAACTGTACCTACGTAAGTCTCGTTGGTACAGTTGTAAAAAATGTATGTCCATTGTCATTCGTTGATGATTCAACCAAATCCAAAATATTAACGTTTACCGAAATACCGTTAAGTTTTTCGAATTTTGAAATTTGGCCAAGAGTTATGGAAAATTTCAACCCCTCCATATCCAGTACGGTTCAACAATGAGAGTATTTTGCTTGTCTATCTGGATGATGTCCGTGTGGTACTGGATACGAAGCGGAAAGCATTGCCCATCAGAAACATTCGTTGTCAGTATTACGTACGTTAATACAAGTATGTATTTTAGCAATGGCAAGTAGCAATGACCAATTCTTCGAACCACTCCTGTAAATTGGTTTTTAGTATTTAGATATTTCAAATCGAGTTTTTCTCCATCCAAGCCCATTTTGACGAATTTCCCGCAAAAACAAGTATTCACCTTCAGCATGGGGACTTTTTTCAACATGTTGCCAATTTGGCGTCTTCGAAAAATGTATCTGGGTCTTTGTGAGTCAAATTTATTTTAACTCCTGTGCGCACTCGTTCCTGGAACATTGATTTCAAATCTTCCCAATTGAGTCGGCTTTTCAGATTTTTTTTAGCAGCCAACCCTTGACTCTCCACCCCTACATTTCAAATGGAAATTGCGGCAAATTTTCAAATGTCCCAAAATTGTTTCCAATTTTCTCAATATTCCAATTGAACTATTGGCGGAAATTTGGATGCCTCTATTATAAAGCCTTATACTATAGACATGTTTCAGACATGTTTTCCGTTCCATTGGGCTAGATTTTTGTTCGAGATGTTTTCGGGAATCCCTGAGCAATTTGATCAGAATTCATAATTATTTGAAAAATCGATATAGATCAAACAAAAAAAAATTAATGCTTTTTCTACAAACAAAATACAGATAAACTTCTCTCTCTCTCACACCTTTTTGATGAAATCGAATACAGCCGTTCCAGTTGTCGCCGTCGTGGAGGATGGTCTTAGTTTGTGATGATGATGGATGGATGACCTCGGTTTTGTCAATGAATTCGAAGACAGGTGTCTTCGTCGTGGATGACTTCACGACTCTTGAATAAGCTGGAAGCTTGAACTCGTGGACAGCTGAACTAAACAGCTTGACGTATCCCAAACTTTTGTATGCGGTAGCTCGATCAATAACGAATTTGGTAGTCTTAGCTGGCACGCACTTCTTTTTTATATCTGTGAAAAAATATGCATTTAAATTTATTAAAAAAAAACTCAATATGAATTTCGGAGAACTTTCAATCATTGGACTTTCCTTTTCAACTCTGAACCGTCAACCTGACAATCCATGCAAACTTCCATATAAATGGATATTGTTCGCAAATGTTTTTTTCTGATAAGCTCGATTATGTTCAAATTCATGTCGTGTCCGCCTAACAATCCGCATACTGGTTTCAGGCATTTTGGCCCTCATCAGTACGGAGTAGTCACCAGCCAGAGATCCAGAGAGCTCTGGCCGAAGCGAGACACAACATAAATAAAATCATCATCGAGCTTAAAACATCTTTAGGTGCGTCGGAAAAGATAACTTTTAACCGGCGACACCTGGTGACAGAAAGAAACACTCCATACAATTCTCCTTCCTTGATAGGATTCTTAATGGAAGATTCCTCCTCAGTAGAAGTGGCTCAAATTGTCCGACTGGAATATTTCAATGAAAGAAAAAGCTATATGAAGGGAGATAAGATATGAAATGAAATGCATGAAGCACACAAAGTCGTCTTCACAAAAGGTTCAATATAAATTGAAACACAATTGGTAGACTGACCGACTGAGGAGGAATCTCTTATTTAGAATCCTATCGAGGTAGGAGAATTGTATGGAGTGTTTCTTTCTGTCACTAGGTGTCGCCGGTTGAAAGTTATCTTTTCCGACGCACCTGAAGATGTTTTAAGCTCGATAATGATTTTATTTATGTTGTGTCTCGCTTCGGCCAGAGCTCTCCGGATCTCTGGCTGGTGAATACTTATACTGATAAGGGCCAAAGAGCCTGAAATCAGTATGCGGGTTATTAGGCGGACACGACATGAATTCAAACATAATCGAGCTTATCAGAAAGAAATATTTGCGAACAATATCTATTTATATGGAAGTTTGCATGGATTGTCAAGTGAATATCATTCAACGTTCCGCGTGGTATTTGCTAGGAGAGTAGTTGTTTTTCGCCTGTCGGTCCACCAATTGTGTTTCAATTTATGTTGAACCTTCTGTGAAGACGACTTTGTGTGCTTTATGCATTTCATTTCATATCTTATCCCCTCCATATGGCTTTTTCTTCCATTAAAATATGCCAGTCGGGCAATTCGAGCCACTCCTACTAGGAAGGAATCTCTTATTGAGAATCCTATCGAAGTGGGAGGATTGTATGGAGCGTTTCTTTCTGTCACTAGGTGTCGCCGGTTAAAAGTTATCTTTTCCGACGCACCTAAAGATGTTTTAAGCTCGATGATTATTTTATTTATGTTGTGTCTCGCTTTGGCCAGAGCTCTCTGGATCTCTGGCTGGTGACTACTCCGTACTGATGAGGGCCAAAAAGCCTGAAACCGGTATGCGGATTGTTAGGCGGACACGACATGAATTTAAACATAATCGAGCTTATCAGAAAGAAACATTTGCGAACAATATCCATTTATATGGAAGTTTGCATCGATTGTCAGGTGAATATCATTCAACGTTCTGCGTGGTATTTGCTAGGAAAGTTGTGTTTTTCGCCTGTCGGTCTACCAATTGTGTTCATTTATATTGAACCTTTTGTGAAGAGTGAAAGGACTTTGTGTGCTTTATGCATTTCATTTCATATCTTATCCCCCTTCATATGGCTTTTTCTTTCATTAAAATATGCCAGTCGGGCAATTTGAGCCACTCTTGCTGAGAAGGAATCTTTTATTCAGAATCCTATCGAGGTAGGAGAATTGTATTGAGTGTTTCTTTCTGTCACAGGTGTCGCCGGTCAAAAGTTATCTTTTCCGACTACCTAAAGATGTTTTGAGCTCGATGATGATTTTATTTATGTTGTTTCTCGCTTCGGCCAGAGCTCTCCGGATCTCTGGCTGGTGACTATTCCGTACTGATGAGGGCCAAAAAGCCTGAAACCGGTATGCGGAGTGTAAGGCGGACACGACATGGATTTAAACATAATCAAGCTTATCAGAAAGAAACATTTGCGAACAATATCCATTTATATGGAAGTTTACATGGATTGTCAGGTGAATGGGTCACCAACAGATGTCAGTGTAGGCCAATCCAAGGCACCGGAAGTCGTACTCCTTGTGCGTTCAGGGTGACGCAAAACAGATAACGAAAGAATGGAAGATTTGTTACGACTCCAAGAAAGCCACCATCCGCCTACAGCTGTTTCATGGTTTCCCAATCATCATGACGACTTGAGGTCTTCCTCAGATTCGTACCGAATCTCTCAGAATGCTTATATCCACCAGCAAGTATAAAAATGTGAAATGCACAAAATTATAGATGAGACACCTATAATTTGTGGGGTTTAGCTTAGAACTGATGACGTGAAATTCGATGACACGAAACTCCGTGCAACATTGATAGGTCACCAACAGATGTCAGTGTAGGCCAATCCACGACAGCAAAAGTCGTACTCCTTGTGCGTCCACAGTAACGCAAAACAAATAACGAAAGAAAGAGAGATTTGTTACGATTCCAAGAAAGCCACCATCCGCCTACAGGTGTTTCATGGTTTCCCAATCATCAGGACGACTTGTGGTCTTTCTCAAAGTCGGACCGAATCTCTCTAATTAATATCTACCGGCAAGTATAAACATGTGAAATGCACAAAATTATAGATGAGGTACCTATAATTTGTGGCGTGGAATTCAATGACAGGAAATTTCGTGTAACATTGATAGGTCACCAACAGATGTCAGTTCGGATCAATCAACGACAGCAATGGTCGTACACCTAATGCGTCCAGGGTAAGCAAAACAAATAACGAAAGAAAGAGATTTGTTACGATTCCAGGAAAGCCACTATGCACCTACAGCTGTTTCGTGGTTTCTCAATCATCAGGACGACGTGTGGTCTTTTTCAAATTCATAGCGAATCTCTCAGGATATTAAAATGTGAAATGCACAAGGTTATAGATGGGACACCTATAATTTGTGGGGTGAAGCCCCTGATGACGTGGAATTCAATGACACGAAATGTGCAACATTGATAGGTCACCAACAGATGTCAGTATAGGCCAATCCACGACACCAAAAGTCGTACTCCCTAGGCGTTCAGAGTAACGCAAAACAAATAACGAAAGGAAGAGAGATTTGTTACGATTCCAAGGAAGCCACCATCCGCCTACAGCTGTTTCATGATTTCCCAATCATCAGGACGATTTGTAGTCTTTCTCAAATTCGAATCAAATCTCTCAGAATGCTTACACCTACCGACAAGTATAAAAATGTGAAATGCACAACATTATAAATGGGACACCCATCATTTGTGGGGTGAAGCTAAGACTTGATGACGTGGAATTCAATGAAACGAAATTTCCGTACAACATTGATAGGTCTCCAACAGATGTCAGTATAGGTCAATCCACGACACCAAAAGTCGTACTCCTAGTGCGTTCAGAATAACGCAAAACAAATAACGGAAGAAAGAGAGATTTGTTACGATTCCAAAAAAGCCACCATACACCTTCAGCTGTTTCATGGTTTCCCAATCATCAGGACGACTTGTGATCTTACTCAAAATCGTACCAAATCTCTCGGAGTGCTGATACCTACCGGCAATTCTGAAGATGTGAAATACACATTTTTATAGATGGGACCCCTATAATTTGTGTGGTGAAGCTTAGACCTGATGACGTGGAATTCAATGACACGAAATTTTGTGCAACATTGATAGGTCACCAACAGATGTCAGTATAGGCCAATCCACGACACCAAGAGTCGTACTCCTAGTGCGTTCAGGGTAACGCTGAACGAATAACGAAAGAAAGAGAGATTTGTTACGATTCCAAGAAAGCCGCCATCCGCATACAGCTGTTTCATGGCTTCCCAATCATCAGGACGACTTGTGGTCTTTCTCAAGTTCGTTCCAAATCTCTCAGAGTGCTGATACCTACCGGAAAATATAGAAATGTGGAATGCACAAAATTATTGATGAGACACCTTCAGTCTATATATTTATATAACCTGATGACGTGGAATTCAATGACACGAAATTTCGTGCAACATTGATAGGTCACCAACAGATGTCAGAATAGGCCAATCCACGACACCAAAAGTCGTACTCCTAGTGCGTACAGAGTGATACAAAACAAATAACGGAAGAAAGAGAGATTTGTAACGATTCCAAGAAAGCCACCATCCGCCTACAGCTGTTACATGGTTTTTCAATCATCAGTACGACTTGTGGTCTTTCTCTAATCCGTACCAAATCTCTCAGAGTGCTAATACCTACCGGCTAGTATAAAAATGTGAAATGAACAAAATTATAGATGAGACACCCATAATTTGTGGGGTGAAGCTTAGGCCCGATTTCACCAACCTCTTTAAACGAATTTTGTTCAAATTAAACTTAGATTAAGCTTTCTACACGTCATATTGGATTTCACCAGGAACTATAAACCGCGTTTAGTTCTAAACGGCGTTTCCACTCAAAACGGGCTGAATTTGGCCAGTAACGAAGTTAAACGACGTTTAGTTCATTGGTTTCGTGCACGTTTGACAAATGGTTGACATTGGAGGTAAAACAACCTTACTTTCCGATTTGTTCATGTTGGAGAATTGAACATTTTCACCTATTTCAAAAAGAATTCAGTAGTTGGATTACATGTGTTATTGTTTAATTCGTAGATGATCATGCCTTCATTTTGTTCTGTTGTGAAATGCAATAAAAATGCATGAAAAGGCGGCCGAATACGATTTTTGAGGTAAATTGTACATGTTTGTATTTTTGACCCTGTTATCAGAATTCCATCTGCTGTTGTAAGGAATAGAAAACATTGTGAAATCTCCCAGAGAAGGCAAGCAGCCTAGATACATGCCATCAAACGATAAGTAAACGAAATATGGTAGAGTTTGTGCCAGACATTTTCACTCTGGTAAAATAAATATGTTGTACCAATTTATTCAATAAGCTGGGTGCCGAATGAAGTCCAAAGAAGGAATTTATTTGATGGATTATATTTTCACATTCCAACTTGAAATTTATTGTAGAACATATTGTCACTTTTATCAAATTTCTTCAAAAACTAAACTTTGAACACCAAACACCCACAAAAATATCACAAAACATGAGTCAAACACGAAAGTTATCGGTTTTCGATTTTCAGGTTATATTGTCACTTGGCTTTGGCTCCTCTACAAAAAATGAAATCTATGCAAAAATGACAGAAACGTACATATTTTACTATGTTGCCAGCTTTTGACTGTCCTTAAACTAAGTTACAATAAACTCGGTTTAGCTTTCGTCTGTTTGTGTCGGTGAAACTGGATCGAGGTTTATCATGATTGAAATCTGAGTTCAGTGAGAACGAAGTTTAGTAAAACGCCGTTCATCTGTCTTGTGGTGAAATCGGGCCTGATGACGTGGAATTCAATGCAACCAACAGATGTCATTATAGGCCAATCCACGACATCAAAAGTCGTACTCCTAGTGCGTTCAGTGTAACTCAAAACAAATAACGGAAGAAAGAGGGATTTGTTACGATTCCAAGAAAGCCACCATCCGCCAACAGCTGTCTCATGAATTCCCAACTTGTGGTCTTTCTCGAGTTCAAACCAAATCTCTCAGAATGCTTACACCTACCGACAAGTATAAAAAAGTGAAATGCACAAAATTATAGATAAGACAACTATAATTTGTGGGGTGAAGCTTAGATTTGATGATACAAAATTCCGTGCATCATTGATAGGTCACCAACAGATGTCGGTATGGGCCAATCCACGACACCAAAAGTCGTACTCCTAGTGCGTTCAGAGTAACGCAAAACAAATATCGGAAGAAAAAGATATTTGTTACGAGTTCAAGAAAGCCACCATCCACCTTCATGGTTTCCCAATCATCAGGACGACTTGTGGTCTTACTCAAAATCGTAACAATACTCCCAGAGTGCTAATACTCACCGGCGAGTATAAAAATGTGAAATGCACAAAATTATAGATGAGACACCTATAATTTGTGGGGTGAAGCTTAGACCTGAAGACGTGGAATTCAATGACACGAAATTTTGTGCAACATTGATATGTTACCAACAGATGTCAGTATAGGCCAATCCACGACACCAGAAGTCGTACTCCTAGTGCGTTCAGAGTAACGCAAAACAAATATCGAAAGAAAGAGAGATTTGTGACCACTCCGAGAAAGCCACCATCCGCCTATAGCTGTTTTATGGTTTCCCATTCATCATGACGACTTGTGGTCTCTCTCAAATTCGTACCAAATCTCACAGAGTGCTAATACGTACCGGCAAGTATGAAAATGTGAAATGCACAAAATAATAGATGAGACATCTATAATCTGTGGAGTGAAGCTTAGACCTGATGACATGGAGTTCAATGACACAAAATTTCGTGCAACATCGATAGGTCACCAACAGATGACCATATAGGCCAATCCACGACTCCAAAAGTCGTACTCCTAGTGCATTCAGAGTAACGCAAAACAAATAACGAAAGAGAGAGATATTTGTCATGATTCCAAGAAAGCCACCATCCGCCTACAGCTGTTTCGTGGTTTCCCAATCATCAGGACAACTTGTGGTCTTTCTCAAATTCATTCCAATTCTCTCAGAGTGCTAATACCTACCGGAAAGTATTCTTTCGCGTTATTCTGAACGCACTAGGAGTTCGACTTTTGGTGTCGTGGATTGGCCTATACTGACATCTGTTGGTGACCTATCAATGTTGCACGAAATTTCGTGTCATTGAATTCCACGTCATCAGGTCTAAGCTTCACCCACAAATTATAGGTGTCTCATCTATAATTTTGTGCATTTCACATTTCTATACTTGCCGGTAGCACTCTGAGAAATCTGGTACAAATTTGAGAACGACCACAAGTCGTCCTGATGATTGGGAAACCACGAAACAGATGTAGGCGGATGGTGGCTTTCTTTGTTTCGTGTTACTCTGAACGCACTAGGAGTACGACTTTTGGTGTCATGTATCAGCCTATACTGACATCTGTTGATGTTGCACGAAATTTCGTGTCATTGAATTCCATGTCATCAGGTCTAAGCTTCACCCCACAAATTATAGGTATCTCATCTATTATTTTGTGCATTTCTCATTTTTATACATGCCAGTGGGCATAAGCACTCTGAGATATTTGGTACGATTTTGAGAAAGACCACAAGTTCTCCTGAAGATTAGGAAAACCATGAAACAGCTGTGGGCGGAAGGTGGCTTTCTTGGAATCTCAACAAATCTCTCTTTCTTTTATGTATATATATATATATATATATATATATATATATATATATATATATATATAGAATTTGTAGTTTTATTTGCTGACTAGATACGAATTAAGTGATTGGTATTTGGGTTATGCAGCAGGCCAATAAGTGTACTCTTTTACACGGATTCCAAGCATTCGATAATATTTATTATTGTCATCAGAGATGCTACAAAATAGGAAGACACATAGGGATATATAATAAAGAAAAACAAGACAGTTATAACTTACAGTGTAAGTGAGGTTATGCGGCGATGATGTTACTGTGTATACAACTCGCAGGAATCAACCACAATCCACATTGCATACGTAAACAATGTATTCTTATGTTGAGAATTTTGGGTCGTGTTTTACTTCGTAAGGGCTGTCAACTAGACATGTGACCGGATGAATTCTCAAATAGACTGACACAACAGATAATATAGACCACTGGGAATGAAGTAGTGTTACAGTGAACTTTACAATGGCATGGAATATTTCCATGTATAGATTTAAATAAAAGTTTATTGACTATTGAGAATTCAGATGTGGGAATATAAAATGATGTGGATTGAAATAATCAAATTAGGTTATGAGCATTCATGGGGGTAATCTGCTGATTCTCCCTCACATTAGGATTGTCTACAAAAATCAAATAAGAGTAAATCTCACTCAAATGATTTAAATCTGTTTCTTTATTTAGAGGATTTTCTGCCTGTGAAATGTGAACCATCTCTAGAAAGAGTCTCTTGGTAGTGTTTCTTTCGTTGGATAAAATTTTAACTGAGTTATAATCCATACAATGTCCTTCCTTATAGACATACTCACTCAGTGCACATCTCTCCGGGTGCAGTCTACTGTCACTTTTGTGTGCGGTGATGTGGTCCTTCAACTGTCTGGACGTTTGTCCTATGTACTGTTTATCACAGTGTTGACACGGTATACAGTAAACTACATCCGAACAGCTGGTATCTTTCAATTTCGAAAAAATTCTACTAAGAGGTAAAACATTTGTGTTAGCTATTTTAATGTTTTCTGAAAAAGACTTGAAGGTTCTGGACAGTCTAGATGTGATAACTTTGATAAAAGGTGAAGAGGTATGAAAATATGTAAGAGGGGGGTCTGCAATTTGCATATTGACTGGTGGAATTGATGGTACATTAATGAGATGAGCATTGGTTATGTCTTCTATGGATGAAGATTATATAAAATATTCTTAAGGAAAGAAGCAGGATATGCATTCTGTATGAATAGGTTATAAATAATTTTGAGATTTTTATTGTGAAAGGAACTATCAGATATCCGGATTACTCTTGTTTTCATCTGTTGGATTAGATTGGATTTTATGCTCTGTTTGTGATACGACCAATAAGTGATATAACGGCCAGAGCTCATTGGTTTTCTATACCAATCGATGAGTATGGTATTGTCTGGTGATCTGATGAATAACGTATCTAGAAAAGGCACGCTATTATATTCATTCTCTCTTTCTATTGTGAATTGTATGTGTGGGTCGTAGCTATTGAAGATGAACAATGTTTCATCAACGGAATCTCTAGGTATTGCTATAATAATATCATCAACATATTTTTTAAGGAAGGGTGGTTTGTATGGGAGAACATGTGTGACCTTGTCCAACAAATCATCCATAACATATGTTGCCAATATGGGGCTTATTTTTGCACCCATTGGGGTACCAAATTTTTGTTTATAATATTTATTATTGAATGGGAAATATGTATTATTGAAAAGGAAGGTAAGTAAATTCATAAAAGTGTCTTTCGTCAAATTGCAAAAACCTCTAATGACGCTCCACTTATTATCTATTGCTCTTAGGCAAGACTGTGAGTACACATTGCTAAACCGAGAACCACATCTAGGCTCGCTAGTACAGAATTATTTGGTAGTTTAAATTTATTGAACATACTTTAAACTACCAAATAATTTTGTACTAGCGAGCCTAGATGTGGTTTCTCTATTTAGCAATGTGTACTTACAGTCTTGCCTAAGAGCAATAGATAATACGTGGAGCGTGAGATTTACTCTTATTTGATTTTTGTAGACAATCCTAATGTGAGAGAGAATCAGCAGATTACCCTTATGAATGCTAATAACATAATTTGATTATTTCAATCCACATCATTTTATATTCACACATCTAAATTCTCAATGGTCAATAAACTTTTATTTAAATCTATATATGGAAATATTCCATGCCATTGTAAAGTTCACTTGGTAACACTACTTCATTCCCAGTGGTCTATATTATCTGTTGTGTCAGTCTATTTGAGAATTCATCCGGTCACATGTCTAGTTGACAGCCCTTTCCAAGTAAAACACGATCCAAAATTCTCAACAGAAGAATACATTGTTTACGTATGTAATGTGGATTGTGGTTGATTCCTGTTTTGTTCATATAACATTATTAATAATTTCAACATCATCGCCGCATAACCTCACTTACACTGTAAGTTATAACTGACTTGTTTTTCTTTACTATATATCCCTATGTGTCTTCCTATTTTGTAGCACCCCTGATGATGATAATAAATATTATCGAAAGCTTGGAATCCGTGTAAAAGAGTACAGTTATTGGCCTGCTGCATAACCCAAATACCAATCACTTTATATATATATATATATATTTATTTATGTTTTTGTGAATTTTTTCTTGAACCATGTAAATGTATCATAGGGGTATTTTCTTGGGGATTGGTTCTGTATAAATATAAATAAAACCCAGTATAGAATCTGTGTTTTTTAATTTTTTGCGACGACGTTTCTCCTGGAAGCCTCCAGGCTTTTTCAAGTCTATAATAGAATTTTAACAATATAAGTACATTTTAAAGATATAAAGTGGTGGGGTTATGTTACCTTTTATAACACAGATTCCAACAGGTAGAAAATAAATTGACCAAATAGGCCATCATGATTGGAACGTTTCATTTTGCACATTTTGTGATAATCTTTGAGTATTCACTTGTAGTTTGGTAATTTTCTTTTGACAATTCACCATGCGCGCTTGGATTTAGGAAAATGGACGGTGGTTAGTTTGTTTCTATTGTCGAATTTCTGCGAGGTTTGTTCGTTTCGTCTTGTGGGTGTTGTACACTTTTGTGTTCGAGGTGTTTTGTTGGACTGTTATTGTCTCAAGCTGTTGGAAATTGAGAGAGGAGGCTGAGATGCTCGTTTTTTGAATGAAAGGGTGACGTTTTATATAATGTTGTGGTATACTTTACTTAGTTGTCTAATATCGGTTTTATCATTTAGGAGTTTGGGTTCTTTTATATGAATCATTTCTAGGAATTCTTTTTTTGTGATGGTTTCTGTTGCCAAAATTTTACTTTGCTCATAATTGAATTCATGGTTTGTTTCTCTTTTATGTTTATTTAGTGCAGTTGAACAATTTTGGTGTATTTGTGCCCTTTTATTCTATTTTCTAAGTGTTGCGAAGTTTGTCCTATATAGACTTTATTGCAGTTTGGGTCGATGCATGGAATTTCGTAAATAACATGGGTTTTTTTCCTTTAGGATTTTTGTTTTAGGTTAGAAAAAATTGATCTGTTTAGTGTGTTGTAACTTTTGTGGCCTATATTTAGGTTGTATGGTTTTATGGTTTTTGCTACTTGTTCTGATAGGATTGGAATATAAGGGAGGCCAATGTGTTTGTTTTGATTTGTTTTTTTTTCCATTTTGGATGTTTTATTGTAAAAAAGGTTTATTCTTTGTTGGAAAATACCATTTATCATGGGTTTAGAATAATTGTTATTTAATAATGCTGTTTTGGCTTTATTAATAGCATTTAAGCGATACTCAGGGTCTGATAAGGTGATAGCTTTATCAGCAAGTCCAATTATGACAGATTTTTTTTGGGATAGTGGGTGTGTCGAATTAAAGTTTAGGTATCTTCCAGACCACGTATTTTTGTATGCCATTCTGTTCTTATTTTATTATTTGTTCTATGTAGTGTTAAATCTAGGAAGTTTATTTTTTGTGGTAATTATTAAACATGGTCTGGGTATACTCGGCTTGGGATGACAAGTATGCAATCGTCAACATACCTTCGGTATAAGGGAAGGTTGAAATTTAGCTTTTGGATGACTGTAGATTCAAGGTCTTCAAGGACTAATTGGGCAATGACACTAGATATGGAGGCCCCCATGGCACAACCTTCGATTTGTTTGTAAAAGTTTTCCTTATACTGAAAATATGTTGAAGTTAGAGTGTATTCAATGGCTATTAGAAATTCATTCAATGGTAAAGTTGTATGTTCTTTTATTTGATTCCAATTTTTTTTGATTATATCTTGTGCTAGTTGAAGTGGGATATTTGTATATAATGATACTACGTCTAAGGATATTAGAATATGATCTTCTGGAATTGTGATGTTTTTTAATTGTTCTTTGAATTGTGTTGAGTTTTTTACATAGTATGGGTTTTTATTTATGCAATTACTTAATATATTGGTAAGAAATTTTGATAATTTTTCGAACGGTGATTGAATACATGAAATAATTGGTCTAAGGGGTGTGTTATCTTTATGTAATTTTGGTAAGCCATAGATTTTAGGTGGCAAGGCATTTGTATTTTAGGAGTTCGCAAAGTTTTTTGTTATGATATTTTGTTCTTCCCATCGTTTTATCAAGTTATTGTTTTTGTTTGGAAAATATTAGTTGGGTTGTTTTGAGTTGTTTGTACGTACTATTGTCTTGTAGTAGGGCATTGATCTTTTCATCATAGATATTCGCATGCATAAGTACTGTTTTGTTTGTTTTATCAGGTTTTAACACAACCATGTTGTTGTTTTTTATAAACTTTTGTGTCTTTTTTATTTTTTGTTCTGAAAGTTTTTGTTTTTTGGTTTGTGTGTTCTTTTTTTTGAAATTTGTGATAATATTACATATATTTGATCTCAGTTCAATTTTTTCTTGTTCTTGGAGAACAAATAATAAAATAAGAACAGAATGGCATACAAAAAATACGTGGTCTGGAAGATACCTAAACTTTAATTCGACACACCCACTATCCCAAAAAAAATCTGTCATAATTGGACTTGCTGATAAAGCTATCACCTTATCAGACCCTGAGTATCGCCCAAATGCCATTAAAAAAGCCAAAACAGCATTATTAAATAACAATTATTCTAAACCATGATAAATGGTATTTTCCAACAAAGAATAAACCTTTTTTACAATAAAACATCCAAAATGGAAAAAAAAACAAATCAAAACAAACACATTGGCCTCCCTTATATTCCAATCCTATCAGAACAAGTAGCAAAAACCATAAAACCATACAACCTAAATATAGGCCACAAAAGTTACAACACCTAAACAGATCAATTTTTTCTAACCTAAAAACAAAATCCTAAAGGAAAAAAACCCATGTTATTTACGAAATTCCATGCATCGACCCAAACTGCAATAAAGTCTATATAGGACAAACTTCTGCAACACTTAGAAAATAGAATAAAAGGGCAAAAATACACCAAAAATTGTTCAACTGCACTAAATAAACATAAAAGAGAAACAAACCATGAATTCAATTATGAGCAAAGTAAAATTTTGGCAACAGAAACCATCACAAAAAAAAGAGAATTCCTAGAAATGATTCATATAAAAAAAAACCCAAACACACTAAATGATAAAACCGATATAAGACAACTAAATAAAATATACAACAAAATTACATAAAACGTCACCCTTTCATTCAAAAACGAGCATCTCAGCCTCTCTCTCAATTTCAAACAGCTTGAGAAAATAACAGTCCAACAAAACACCTCGAACACAAAAGTGTACAACCAAAAGACGAAACGAACAAACCTCGCAGAAATTCGACAATGAAACAAACTAACCACCGTCCATTTTCCTAAATCCAAGCAGCGCATGGTAATTGTCAAAAAGAAAATTACCAAACTACAAGTGAATACTCAAAGATTATCACAAAAATGTGCAAAATGAAACGTTCCAATCATGATGGCCTATTTGGTCAATTTATTTTCTACCTGTTGGAATCTGTGTTATAAAAAGGTAACATAACCCCACCACTTTATATCTTTAAAATGTACTTATATTGTTAAAATTCTATTATAGACTTGAAAAAGCCTGGAGGCTTCCAGGAGAAACGTCGTCGCAAAAAATTAAAAAACACAGATTCTATACTGGGTTTTATTTATATTTATACAGAACCAATCCCCAAGAAAATACCCCTATGATATATTTATTTATATATATATATATATATATATATATATATATATATATATATATATATATTTATATATATATATATATATATATACATATATATATATATATATATATATTCTTCCAAGTACAACATTACCCCAGATTCAAATGATAGTAAAGATAACAATGTAAAGAATAACCTTTCAGAAATGCTTTCCTATGTGCCTCTTGTTAAATTGAAGATTGATAATAATATAGGTGGATTAATGAATTGGGCATTATGCAATGAAATTTCGCATATTGCTCCTAATAACCTTGAAAATCTCATAAATTCGTAAGGATTTGTCTGTAGATGCTAGACCTTTGTTAGGAATCGCAAGAGAAGAACACACTGACACTGTAGAACCAGAAATTTATCATAATTTTGGTCTAAAGTATTATCTAGAAAATTTCGTGAGGTAATTAAATTTGAATCAAATCAATCTATGGAACTCAGAGTGATAGAACTGACCAGGGATGTTGATGGTTTACCACTTGCAGAGAGCTCAAGTAGCCAGGTATATCCGATACTTTGCAAGGTTGTTGATACTGCTTGAGTCGACATGGTTGGAATCACCATGGCAGTGAAATCCAAAAGATTCAAAAACATTTTTGGAAGAATTTGTAAGGGATGCAATAAATATGATCAATAATGGTATTCTTATAAAGGGTATATTTTATAATGTTCAAGTGAAAGCATTTATATGTGATGCACCTGCAAAATCTTTCGTTGAATGTACGAAAATTCATACTGTATATTCAACTTGTAGTAATTGTTATATAGAAGGTAATTACATGGATAACAGGGTTTGTTTTGCTGGCACAAGTACAAATATTCGATTGAGAACTGATTCTGAATTTGGATCTGTAGTAGATGAAAGTCATCACAATGGCAAATTTTCAATTGAAGAAATACCAGGAATAAATATGATTAGTAGCTTTCCTTTGAAATATATGCACCTGGTGTGTTTAGGCGTGATGAGAAAACTTTTATTACTTTGGTGTTGTGGCAAACCATCAACGGAAATCTCATTTCAAAAAGTCTCCAGAGTTTTTTTCATTCATTAATTTCATTATCTATTTGCATACCTGAAGAATACAATAGAAAACCGAGAGATCTGACGAATTAAAAAGATGGAAAGCTACAGAGTTTCGCCAGTTTCTGTTTCATACTGGACCTTTTTATTAAAATTAACGTTAACCAAGTTCCTTGTGTTACATGTTGCTCTAACCATCTTATCTCATCCATGGTATTCAACGAAAATTTAGTATGTTTCTGAATAATTGATTTATTTCGTTAAAACATTTTAGATTTTCAATGTTTTTGAACAGGTATCTTATAATATATATAATCTTCCACATTTATCCCGAGATAATTTAAGTGCATTTTCTTTCGAGAACTTTACTCAAAGCATTTTTAAATCAGTTCGAAAAAGTGATAAGCCTCTGCAACAAATAGTTAAAAGACATTCTGAAAAGCAGGGTATCAATTGGAATTCCTTCAATCATCATTTGTTTCCTATCTATAAGGATAAATATATTTCATTATCAATAAACCAAGAATGTACAAACCATTTCAAAACTGTCATCCTATAAAATTATACTCTACGCACAGTAGAACCCGACATTTGTTGTTTGGAAAATGAAAATATAATTACATTAATAGATATAGTTTTACTTGAAGATTAATAGAAATTACTCGGTAGAAAATATATATATATATATAAATATCTATATATATATATATATATATATACATATATATATATATATATATATATATATATATATATATATATATATATATATAATGAAAGAGAGGAATATCTAGAGGACTAGTAAAAACAAAATGGAATAATTTCAATGGACATAGTCCTCAGAGAGAGAGAGAGATGAACAACAATTGGTAGTTAATCCTTGCACTTCTCCGTACTGATGAGGGCCAAATGCACGAAACACGTGTCTACGTTTAACACTTCTCTCTGAGGGCTATGTCCATTGAAATTCTTCCATTTTATATATATATATATATATATATATATATATTCTTCGCACAAAATGGTATAGGAAACCAATATGTTCTAATAGATTCATAAGTTTCCATTCCTATCATGCTCCAAACATGAAAACAAACTTGGTGAAAGGTATGAAAAACAGAGTAGTGTGTTTATCACATCCTATTTTTCAAAAGGAATGTTTAAATGAACTAAAAACAATTCTAAAAGAAAACTCATATCCAATCAAATTTATTAATAAATTACTATTCAGTACTGATCGTCAACCTAGTGTTACTACTATTGAATCTGGAAATACAATTATAAATTTAGACCTTGCAACATTAAATCCTCCAAGAATAAATTCAAGTCCACAACCTCAACTAATAGAACCTTATTTTTACAAAACATTACCATATGTAAGAGAACTAACCTCTAAACTGACAAATGTGTTTAAACTAGATAAACTACGCATTGCAAACAAAAACATTAAAACTATTGCTAGCCTTTACACTAGAACTAAAGCCCCGTTAACGATTTATGAGAAATCAAATGTCATATATAGTATTCCTTGCCTAAATTGTGATAAAATATATATCGGGCAGACCGGTAGGAATTTAACAGGTCGCATAGCATCTCATAAGAGTGATTGCAAAATAAAAAAAAAACAGTTGTGCATTAGCTGAACATAATATAAATTCTAATCATTTTAGTAATTTTAACAACCCTTCCATTTTAGCAGTAGAGAATAACTTCCAAAAAAGGAATTTCCTAGAAATGGTTTTCATAAAAAATGAACCAAACAGCATGAATAAACGATCTGATATTTCCAACCTTAGTGTCATTTACAATTACTTGTTGAAACTTGATTCCAATTGAATTTAAAAATTGCTTAGTATTTTTTTATTTTTTCTCTCATTTAACAATTTTAGTCATATAGATTGGTACTATTCCTTTTGTTTTGTGGACAAAACACATGGTTCTCCCTTGACTGTTTATTTTTGGACAGATGACATTTGACACTTGACACTTCATGTCATGTATTACTTGTCAGCCACCATTTTCCTTTTTCAGTCATGTTTCAACCATGTGGTAATTACTGTGCCTGTTCAAATTTTAAAGTGTTTAAATTAAGTATCTAAAACAATATGTGCGAGTGCTATTGTTTAATTTTTATATATATTACTAGTAGTGGGTCATAGTGATATGATTTTGAAAAGTTCTTCAATCACGAAATGGTGATTAGTTCGCTGTCTTCACTTAACCTCACCTTAGTAAGTTCTATAGATTTGTTTAAAATCGTATTTCACAATTGTGTTTTCTTTTTTCTCCACAGCTTGTCTTGATAATGAAAATAAACATTTTCGAAAGCTTGACTAAATAAGAAAGAGTTTTTCTTTTTTCATAGGCCATTATTTTGACTGCAACCTCAAGGAATATCCTTTCTACAAAGTTTATTTCAAATTCATAGTTATATATATATATATATATATTATAAATAAATATTAAATAATTTTTATAAAATAAAAATACAACAACTATGATATATAAACAAAAATATACGAAGTGATTTATTCATATTGTTTCCAACACCCCTTCTCAATCTGAAGAAATCAAACCCATCATTTCTCTGAATTTTCTTATCTTGTTAACATCCAATGGTTTCGTCAGTATATCAGCAACCATTTCATCAGTTGGGCAATATTCAAAAAATATTTCATTCTTTTTCTTCATTTCTTTGGCATAGTTGTATTTTGTATCTATGTGCTTGGTTCTGTCATTTATTCTTTCTGAATCTAGCATCTTTATACAACTTTGATTGTCTTCAAACATTTTTATTTCTATCACTTCTTCTCCAAAATCTTTCAACAATTGCTTCAGCCACATTGCTTCTTGACATGCTTCTGATAAAGCTATGACTTCTGCTTCTGTTGATCAAAGTGATACACAGTCTTGTTTCTTGCTTCTCCAGCTCACCAATCCACCGCTATACTTGAATAAATATCCAGTATTTGATTTTCTATCTCGTGTGTCTCCACCCCAATCTGCATCAGCATAACCATGGAGAATATTTTCAAAAATACCACGTTTTCCCAATTGCATTATCATATCTCGTGTACCTTTGAGGTATCTGAAAATGCGTTCCACTTCTGTCCAATCTCTTTCTGTTGGCTGACTCACTTTCCTACTTAAGATTGAAGTACTCACTGATATGTCTGGTCTTGTGTTTATAGCTATACAGGGTGTAACTGAATAAGTGTAAAACATTTAAGGAGGTGATTCCTCATCGAAAAAAAGATAGGATCTTTCATATAAAGAAACTTCATTGGAGCATCCCTTGTTAAGATACAGCCCCTTAAAGGGGGTACATAAAATTTGTATAACAATTTTTTTCACAAGCACTGAAAAAGTTACAATATTGAAATTAACCTGACGTTTTGTACTACCAAAAGACACTTAGCCAGTAATTTATTTGGTTTACCCATGGTTGTAAGGGTGAAAAACGCAACCCCTAAAATTTATTTCCAATGTAACTTTTGTCTTATTATTTGTTTACCATTTAAAAATTTATTTCCGATAGCCTGTTTCATTCTTAACAAAAATGTCTCTTGGGTTTTTGCCCAAAATAAACCAGTAAGCAGCAAAACATTATTTTACGAACAACTACAGAGATACATCGTCATAAATGCGAACTGGATTTATTGTTATTTTGTAGTTAGTACCTGCATTAAACGATTAAAGGGTAATAAACAAAACTAAGTTATTAATAACAAAACACACAACATGTAGAAATCATAGTGAATGTTCAATATGTCTACCTTCAAACATTACGCATGCGTCTAGACGTCGGCGCATTGAGCCACGTATTCGCTCAAATATTCCTGGAGTCTCTCTGATTACCCTGCACGCATCGATGATGCGGTTTCTTAAGTCCTCTACATCGCGAACAGGAGTACGATATACCAAATGCTGTGAATGGCCCCAAATAGAGAAATCGAGAGGATTGAGATCCGGGGATCGAGCGGGCCATTTATGTGGTCCTCCTCGACCTATCCACTGATTTGCATATGTTTCAGTTAAATGCTGACGTGCTATTCGACTAAAATGGGCGGGAGCCCCATCATGCATAAAAAACATATCCCTTCTGACGCCCAAAGGAACTTCCTCCAGCAGTACTGGATGCACTTCTCTTAAAAATTGAACGTATGCCTCACCATTTAATCGAGGAGGTAGAAAATGAGGCCCAATTAAATCATCCCCAATAACTTCGAGCCACACGTTAAGAGAAAACTGTTCTTGATGGCTAGTTTCGACAATAGCGTGAGGGTTTTCATCAGCCCATATGTGGTAATTATGAAAATTAATAATCTGGTCCCGAGAAAAACTACATTCGTCTGTGAATTCTATCGTCTTCAGAAAGTCACAATTTCTTCTAATCATTTCCAGCATCCAATTGCAAAATTCAAGACGGTTCGGAAAGTCTCGCGGTAACAGTGCCTGTACTCGTTGCAGATGGTAAGGGTATAAGAGTTGTTCCTTTAAAATTCGAAATACCGTCATATGATCAACATTTAGCTGGAAAGCAATCTTTCTAGTACTGGTAGTAGGTTGTTCTTCAATCAAATTAAGTACTGCTTCCTCAAGCTGTGGTGTTCGTATTTCTCGATGGCGACCACAATCCTGCGTTCTTTGTCGAATGAACCATATTCTCGTAATCGTTGATGAAGTCGAGCAAATATTCTATGTGAAGGATGCTGCCGTTGAGGATACATTTCAGCATATCTTCTAGAAGCTTCTAACCCATTCCCTGCGACAGACCGTAAACGTAATGCATATCAGCCATTTCCTCATTTGTGTATGCCATTTTATTAACAAGTGAATTATTAAAGTAACAAATTAAGAACAGAACAACAACACACAATTAGTATTAATTCAATTTCGAAAATTCCCAAACTGACAGCGTCATACCAATTTAATTGTCACTATCGCTAATAGCGACCTACTAGATAGATTAGTTTCGTATTTTCGCATTTATGACGATGTATCTCTGTAGTTGTTCGTAAAATAATGTTTTGCTGCTTACTGGTTTATTTTGGGCAAAAAACCCAAGAGACATTTTTTGTTTAGAATGAAACAGGCTATCGGAAATAAATTTTTGAATGGTAAACAAATAATAAGACAAAAAGTTACATTGGAAATAAATTTTAGGGTTGCGTTTTTCACCCCTTACAACCATGGGGTAAACCAAATAAATTACTGGCTAAGTGTCTTTTTTGTAGTACAAAACGTCAGGTTAATTTCAATATTGTAACTTTTTCAGTGCTTGTGAAAAAAATTGTTATACAAATTTTATGTACCCCCTTTAAGGGGCTGTATCTTAACAAGGGATGTCCAATGAATTTCTTTATTGAAAGATCCTATCTTTTTTTGTGGGAATCCCTCCTTAAATTTTTACACTTATTCAGTTACACCCTGTATACAGCAGTGCTCCGATGGCTTTTCTATATTTTCCTGAAATTTCCAATGAAATTTCATCTTTGATTTTGAAGTATCCTGTATCCAAAGGAATATTTGACACTTTGGCATCTGTCATATCAAAAGTTTCCAAAATGTTATTTATGTAAGTCAATTGGCAAATACTGAAAATCCCATTTTTTTGTCGCCTTACTTGTATTCCGAGGAAATATTTTATGTTTCCTAAGCAATGTATTTGAAACACATTTTTTACCTGTTCGTAGATTTCTTCTATGTATTTTTCTTCTTTGCATGCAATCAGTACATCATCCACGTACGTTAGAATGTATATTTTATTACCTTATTTTTCTTTCATATATAAACATGGTTCAGCGCTTTCCCTTCTAAAACCATACCTTTGGAGTATTTCATCTAACAGCATATTCCAAACACGGGCCGCTTGCTTCAGACCATAAATGCTCTTGTGAAGTTTGCATACCAAATTCTCTTGACCTTCCTTTATGAATCCTTCTGGTTGTTCCATATGAATAGTTTCAGATAATGTGCCGTTTAAAAATGCTGTTTTGACATCGTAATGACGAACAATTATATTATTTTGGCCAGCGATCACCATCAAAATACGAAATGTCACTTGTTTGACAACTGGAGCAAACACTTCATCATAGTCATCTCCATATTTTCGTGAATAACCTTTTGCGACTATCCTAGCTTTGTATCTCACAATGGCTCCGTTTTCATCCGTTTTCAATTTGTATATCCATTTGCAGCCTACAATATTTTTATTCACAGGGGGAATGCACAGTGACCACGTATCATGTTCTTCCATTGAATGGATTTCATCGGAGCATCGCATTTTTCCAGTGACTTTTATCACTTCTAGAAATTGCTTCATTGTAATTTTTCGGTTCTTCCGTCATCTTTTCATGCATTTTCATTGTTTTCAAACTGAAATCTTCGAATCTCTCTGGTAATTTCCCTTTAGTTTTCCTTTTTGATCTTCTCAATTCTTCTGATGTATTTTCTGGATATGTCAACTCATTTTCGATTTCAAAGTTATTACTTTCTTCAGCTTTTTCATTTTCATTGTTGTCGTCTTCCAAGTAAAATTCTACTTATTCTCTTTTTTATTTTTCCGCACGTTCACTTCCTCCTTTTCGTTTTCCTTCTCATTGATATATGCTATTATTGTGGCAATTTTCAATGAAGTGAACATCTCTGCTGATTATTATATTATTTGTTTTCTTTTCTAGTAATCTGTAAGCCTTTAAACCTTCTTCGTACCCCACAAAGACATATTGATTTGATTTTTCATCAAGTTTCCGTCTCTTTTGGTTCGGTACCAATGCATATACTAAGCTTCCAAAGATTTTATATGGTTCAATGAAGGATTCTTTCCCATCCATAATGTATAAGGTGAATTTTCATTATTTCCTTTTGTTGGCAAACGATTCTGTAAATAATTTGCTGTTGACACTGCTTCGCCCCAATATTCATTTCCTAAATTTGCATCGAACAACATGCAACGAGCCATTTCTGTTAATGAGCGATTTTTCCTTTCAGCAACGCCGTTCTGCTGTGGTGAATATGGTGCAGAGAGTTGTAATTCAATTCCTTCATTTTTGAAAAATTCTTTCAGATCTTTATTTACGAATTCTCCTCCTCGATCTGAACGGAATTTCTTTGGTTTCATATTGAATTGATTCTCCACTTGTCTCACATATTCTTTGATTTTTTTATAGACATCATTTTTCTTCTCCAGTAGATATATCTGGGTATAACGGCTGAAATCATCGATCAAAGTTAGGATGTACTTTTTATTTCCTGGGGTGACTGTTTGCAAAGGTCCACAAACATCTGCATGAATAAGATCAAATATCTTTGTCGTTTTGGAATGAGAATTCTTAGAAAAAGGTAATTTTGCCATTTTTCCTCTAAAGCAACAATCGCAGGTCAATTTTTCGTTGCATTCTTTCAATTTTATACCTTCTATTTCAAAGTTTTGTAACAACTTTCTCACTGCTACTGGATCCCGATGTCCAACTCTTCGATGCCAACTATGAATACATGCACAAGTGTCCTTATCCCACACTGAATAAGCTTTTTCGGGTGATTGAAGTTTGTATAGGTTTTTCTCAAGTTTTGCAACAGCATATAATTTATTGTTCTTCCTGACCTTACAGGTTCCATCAGCAAAGGTTATTTCAAATTTCTGTTTTTCCAATTTGCCTGAAGATATTAGACCATTTTCGAGTTGTGGAACATACAACACATCTTTGATTGGTATTTCTAATATTCCATCCCCACGAGACATTCTAAAATTCCTTCACCAACACCTTCCGCTTTCAACTTCTTTCCGTCAGCAAACTGAATTTCTTTTGTAGTGTCATATATTTTTGTGAAGAATTCTCTATTGTTCGTCATATGATAAGTACATCCTGAATCCATGAACCATGCATTTTTATGAGTAAATATTCCATCAGAGGTATTGAAACATACGTGGGATTCGTAATGTTCATTCTCCGTCTTTTCTTCGGTTTCTTGAACATTGTTTGCTTTAAAGTTCCTCCTCTTCATTGCTGATTTCCTATAAAAATAACAGTCACGTTTCAAATGACCTTTATTACAATGGAAACATTTCATTTTTGCCTTGTAGATGCTTTTAGTTTTCATAACTTTCTCTTCGCCATTTACTCCTTGATGACACTCTTTTTTCCTTCTATACTCCTGTAGGAGTTTTTCTTTTACTACTTCTAACGTCAAGTCTTCTTCCTTTCGACTTTCTAGTGCGGTCACTAAAGAACTGTAGCTATCTGGTACACTACTGAGCAGAAAGGCTACAATTAAATGTTCTCCCAATTTTTCTCCTATGGTGGTTAATTGATGAACATAATCCACCATCAATGTTAAATTTTCTTCCATATTTCCACCTTCGAGTAATCTCTGCTTGCATAATTTCTTTAGGAGAGATACTTTGCTTGTCAGGGTAGATTTTTCATAGTAATTCTTTAGTGAATTCCAGGCTTCTCTTGCTGAGGTTGCATTTCTTACGTGAGCCACCTGGTTATCTTCTATCAGTAGTCCTATAGTAGCTTTGGCTTTACTGTCCCTCTTTTTCCATTCTGCTGTAACTGGATTAGGTCGTTCTTCAGATATCACGTCCCATAATTCTTTTCTGGTTAAAAGCAGCTCCATTTTATATTTCCATACTTGGAAGTTGGATCCATTCAGTTTTACTGAACCAAACTTCGTGAAATCAGACATTTCTGTCTTCGGCAGGATATTTCACTTATATACCTTGATACAACTATATTTTTACTGGGCTGGGCCCATAACCTGTTGAAATGACTATTTCACGAAGAAAAATATATTTGTCTGAATGATTTCATTTTTTAATCAACAACACTAATATGACATACAACAACTATGATATATAAACAAAAATATACGAAGTGACTTATTCATATTGTTTCCAACAATCTTCAGTCAGCACAAGTGTTGAATTATAAAAAACTCTTTAATACGTTGGACCAAGCTTTCGTTTCAGTTTTGAAACTTCTTCAGGGTCCTAAAATATGTAAATTACATTATTGAGAAAAAATACTCAGAATGAGGGAAGTACTTACAGTAATCTGAGTGGTTGATTGATGAACCTTAACTTTTAAAAAAACGTAAAATATATGTAAACGTCTTTTCAAAAACCTCAAAGAAATGAAGCAAAACTTAATTCTCTTTATAAAAAAACCAAAGAATTTTTCAAAAACCATCCTTATCTTATTTAACAAAATCAGATGAAGGTAATGTAACAGTCATTTTGAAAAAAACTGAATATATAAAAAAATCTCATGATATCCTTGATGACGAAAACTCTCATACCAAATTAAAAAGAGATCCTACCTCAACCATTGAACAAAAAGCAAATAAATTTATTTCAGAATAAAAAAAATAAAAAATATAACGAAGAAGAAGCAAAAAAATGTATGATATACAGTTCTGTATCACCAAAATACTAGGGTATACCCTAAATTCATAAACCAATCATGAAACCTCATGAGACCTATCATTTCATCTATTGATGCACCCAATAGCAAAAGATCTAAGTTATTCACAGACATCCTTACAGATGCATATGACTTTGAAAATAAGTTTTATGTTAAAGATTATTTCGAGTTTTCTAAATTCATCACCGAAAAACAGCTTCCACAAAGCTATGCCTCGATAAGTTTAGATGTTGTTTCCTTATTCAGTAACATACCGATATAATTAGTTTCGAAAAGCATAACTAAAAGATGGAGTGAAATAGAAGAACATTGTAATATTTCACAAATAACATTTTTAGAAATCATTCAACTCATATTCAAATCTAGTTTCTTTTCGTTCGAAAGAAATTTCTACAAACAAATTCTTGGAACACCTATGGGAGCTACCATCTCACCAATCATTGCTTCGTATGTAATGGATGACCTTTTCGAAGAAATATTACCACAATTGACCTTTGAAGTTCCATTCAAAAAAAAATTGTGTATGATATTATTTGTGCAATATCAATGGATAAATCCGATGAAATTTTGAGAAAAGCACAATAAAAATTCACAATTTACAATTGAATTAGAAAAAATAGAAGTATTCCGTTTTTAGATACTAGAATAATCCGTAGAGAAAACAATTCACTACTCACTGATTGGTATATAAAACCAACAAACTCTGAAAGGTACATAAACTATCATTCCTTCCACAAAAAAAAATGAAAATAAATTTGATTCTTTGTATGAAAAAAATAATCGAGATGTTGGTTCATCCTTCATTGAAAAACAAACATTTTAAAATTCCCAGAAATATTTTACAAGATCAATCTTACCCCAAAAACTTCTTAATAGAATTTTTTTCAATACCAACTCTGATAGACAAATTATAATGATGACACAAATATTCAAAATTTAGAAAATAACAATGAAAGGATAATTAATTTTTCAATTCCTAATACAATAAAATAATTCAAAAATGAAAGTAACATAAAAATTTCCAAAAAATATCAAGACTATTGGAAATTTAAATACGAGGTTAAAAGATCCCACACCAGATTTGAAGAAATCAAATATTGTCTACAGCATACCATGTAACAACTGTGATTTGAACTATATTGGTACAAGTTCTATTGCTATTGAAACAGGCCATAAAATATCATTCGAGGAAGCACAAGTTTCACATTCAGAAAAAAGTTTCTCAAAAAGATTATTTCTCGAAATGATTGAAATTAATAAATCCAATCAAAATATGAACAAAAAAACAGATATCGAAAATCTTAGCAAAATCTACAGTTATCTTTTACAAATAGATTCACACTGATGATTCTCAAAGAATATAATATAAAAATTTACACACACACTACATATTTTATATATTTCTGACGATTAATCATAGGTAGTAATATCAAATCCTTCAATGTCACTTGAAACGTCAAAGCTATAACACCATTCCGACAAATGTTTACATATATTTTCCTTTTTTTTTTTAAGTTGATGTTCGTCAATCAACCACTCAGATTACTGTGAGTACTCCTTCATTTTAAGTTTTTTTTCTCAATAATGTAATTTACATATTTTAGGACCCTGAAGAAGTTTCAAAATTGAAACGAAAGCTCGGTCCAACGTATTAAAGAGTTTTTCATAATTCAACACTTGTGCTGACTGAAGATCCCCGTTATTCCCCACTGTTTATATATATATATATATATATATATATATATATATATATATATATATATATATATATATATATATATATATATAATATATATATATGTATATATATATATATATACATATACATATACATATACATATACATATACATATACATAATATATATATATATTCTTGGTTTATTGATAATGAAATATTTTCATCCTTATAGATGGGAAAAAAATTATGATGAATAGTTGAAAGTATTTGTTGCAGAGGCTTATTTCTTTTTCGAACTGATTTCAGGATGCGTTGATGGAAGTTTTCAAAAGGAAATGCACTGAAATTATCTTGGGATGAATGTAGAAGATTATGTATATTATGAGATACCTGTTCAAAAACATAAAAAATCTCGAATGTTTTAACGAAATAAATCAATAATTCAGAAGCATACTCAGTTTTCGTTGAATACCGTGGATGAGATAAGATGGTTAGAGGAACATGTAACATAAAAAAATTGGTTAACATTATTCTTGATAACTAAACGTCCAGTATAAAACAAAAACTGGCGAAACTCTGTAGTTTTCCATCTTTTTAATTCATCTAGATCTTTTGGTTTTCTATTGTGTACTTCAGGTATGCATATAGGTTATTTTATTAATAAAAAAGAAACTCTGGAGAATTTCTAAATGAGATTTTGTTGATGGTTTGCCACTACACCAAAGTAATAAAAGTTTACTCATCACACCCAAACACACTAGGTGCATATAGGCATATAGTTTAAAGGCAAGCTACTAATCATATCCATTCCTGGTATTCATTCAATTAAAGATTTGCCATTGTGATGACTCATATCTACTACAGATCAAAATTCCGAATCAGTTCTCAATATATAACATTTACTACAAGTTAAATATCCAGTATGATTTTTGATAAATTTGGCAACAAAAATTTCAGGTGAATCACATATAAATGCTTTTACTTGAACATTATAACACTTCATACGAATATAGTATTTCTAATCCCAATTGGACCGACATAAAAAGTTTCGAGAAGGAATTCGCTTCCACACGACAGAACTTTTTTATGATTGTACCAGGAACGCTTTGAAAGTAAAAACACTAGTAGTATATACATTTCCCATTTGCGAGGCAGTGCATACTAAACTCCTCGTAGTGCTCTTATTTTTATTGCCGTTCCAATTTGGATTAGAATTACTATACCATTATTGATAATATTCATTGCATCCCTCACAAATTCTTCCAAAAATGTATTTGAATCTTTTGGCTTTTCACTGCCATGATTATTCTAACCATGTCGACTCAAGCAGTATCAACAACCTTGCAAAGTATCAGATAAACCTGGCTACTTGAGCTTTCTGCAAGTGGTCAATCATCAATATTAATGCCCAGTTATATCACTTTGAGTTCCATAGATTGATATAATTTGAAATATATTTTTTCAGAAGATTTTCTAGATAATACTTTAGACCAAAATTATTATGAATTCCTGGTTCTTCAGTGTCAGTGTGTACTTCTTTTGCTGTTCCTAACAAAGGTCCAGCATCTACAGGCAAATCATTAGGAATTGATGAGGTTTTCAAAAGATGTAATAGGTCATTGAGAGCAATATGCGTAATGTTGTTGCATAATGCATATCCACCTTTATTATTATCAATTTTCAATGTATCAAGAGGCACATAAGGAGGCATGTCTAAAAGGTTCTCCTTCACATTGCCATAATAACTATCATTAGAATCTGGGGCAATGTCGGATATGTTTGCGTTGTTGACAGGCCTGGCGTTTTCAAATTCAGCCCAACAATGTTGTAGTTGAACAACTGGATATGTTTGAACCATTTGATCAGTAAAGTATGCACATCTAGACTCGCATCAAGACAAGATTCTTTTAGCACGCATATAATATTTATGATTATCTTTTTTGGATCTTTCCATGTGTCCATTCATGTGAACAAATTGGTTCAAATATAGTTGTCAAGTAAATCACAGAGGAAGAAATATATATATATTTATATATATGTACAGATATATACAGATTCGACGAATTACCGTGTATTTGTTCAGAGTACAGAATAATTCTCCCTTGGTTGAGAGTTATTGGACCTTAGGAAAGGGGGAAACTATTGTGAAAGGTTAGCTGGTAACCTTCAATTACGAAATATATGTTCAGCAAATAGTCGAAAGCTGATGAATTGACAATTTCAAATTTTTCATCAATTCGACTACCGAGTAGGTATAAACATAAAACTTGGTGAAACAAAGCCAAAACCATCCAGAAATCTAGCTAATGTTAACACTAACAAACAAAACAGCAACAGGAAGGTTCTCTCTATCTCTCTTCCTTTATCTTGGCCTTTTCCCTCTGGGAAGTTGACCATGACGTCCCACTCGAAGTGATACCACGAATGCCCGAATATTGCGATGATTTTCGAATATGAACATTTTTTGAACTACACTTTTGTCTCTTCATTTTCGCAAGGCACATTGAATAAACGGCAAAGCTTTCACAAAAACATTAACTTGACTTCCAACCACTTGGCCGCCACTCGACCTCTCTCCTAGGGTCAGAAAGCGAATCAACAGAAAGGTTGAAAAATATAAAATATCTACGAAATGTCACGAAATAACAGATCACAGAAAAACAATTCATACCGTGTCTGTGTGTCAGTGTCATAACCTTAGATCATATAGGCTACGCTGGATACGTCCTCAGAGTAATAATAAATACGCTGTACTTAAACTGCCGTTAAACGGTAGCCTACTAAAATGCCGTTATTAGATATGACGTCATCGCAGTGACGCGTCGGACGGCTTTTTATTGGATTTGCTTAAACTGCCGTCAAACGGTAGCATACTAAAAATGCCGTTAATCAATTATTGCGTTATCAGACATGCACTCTGAATATAGGGAAAAAAAATTCTTACGTGTTTTTGCCTCCTGAACACGAATTTGGAAGAAATATGCAGCGGTCTCATACCGTTCCCGAGTTAGAGAAATTGAAAAAAAAAATTAACCCCATTTTCAAGCACCGTTTTCTCGCACAAAAATCACTCAAAATGCCTCCTCCTTTCACCAGCATAAACAATACACCCTAAATTACTAATTTTCGGCACAACTTTGTACAAAATATCGTCGTTTTTATCGAAAAAATCCTCCTTCAGTTCCAAATGAACAAATTTCACACTTTGACAGATGGGATTTAGTAACTTTGCCTTATTTTTCATGTTGCTAATAAATGAATCACCGCCCACAATAATTGCACACATAAATGAAGGGGGAACTATTGCACACACTTGAATTCGAAAAGTTGGCGGATAACGCAATGATTGATTAACGGCATTTTTGTATGCTACCGTTTGACGGCAGTTTAAGCAAATCCAATGAAAAGCCGTCCGACGCGTCACTTCAATGACGTCATATCTATTAACGGCATTTTAGTAGGCTACCGTTTAACGGCAGTTCAAGTTCAGCCTAATAAATATAGAGGTGCCCTCGCTATTCAAAAACAAAGGATTTGTAGACAACCATAATATCTACCTCACTCACTATAAAGTATGGGCAAAGAGGATCGAGGGGATTGTTTACCAAATCCTCTGGGCAGGGGCGTGCGAAAACTTAATGAGAAGGTGTCATGGAGTTGGGAAAAATATGATTTATTCATTATGCCATTGATTGTATTGAAGAACAAATGGTTTTTTTTCGCGATATAAACAAACGAAATAACTTCATGCATACTCGAGGAACCAATCTAACTAAATATATATTATATAAAGTTGAAATGACAAATGTAATTTTTATTGGCGAAATACCAAGGAGTGTGTCTACAAATAGAAAACTTTTTCAATTAAATTATTCCATAACATAAAAAAAATGTGAATTACTGTAATTAATAAAAAGTTGTATTAGAAATTATTTTGCAGTAACAATTTCAGCTTTACTATGATGTCATGACTTTTTTTTATTTTTCAGCTCAAATAAAAATAGGAGTCAACAGAGACTAATCTAAACATCAATTGGACAATTATGAGAATCATCGTTTCTCTCTTTTTGTCTGCGGAAAAGCACTGATTTACCTACATCAGCCCCCTCTGTTTTTCAAATGCTTATTACACCCATATGAATGATTTTCCTGAAGAACAAGCTAGCAAGTGGTGCAGAACTCATATAAGATCTACATAATGTATAAAATGCGTTTTTTTTATATATTATTCCCGCGGCAATTTTCTAGGTATAATAATGCGTTAATTGGCAAAACGTACATGAATGATTTGAATGTTTCCTTGGTTTAAAGTCAAAAATTATCAGGAGACTTAGCAAATGTAACTTGCATTTGAATAAATTCACAGTTCGTCTATCGCTTGTCCATCTTAAGCAAAATTATATCTTTTCAATAACTACGATGAATACCAAATATACATATATCAATTCTTCATTTAATACAAGACTTATGAAAAATATGGATATATTACATTAATAAATGACGTTATATAAGTAAAAAAATACATACATAGAAAACACATTAGTCATAAACAGAGAGTAACTAACACAATACATCGGCAAATAAATACAAATGTAACAGAAAGATAATCCTTGAGGTTTGCATTTATACAACCAAAGTATTACATATTATATCTTTATCACAGAGGTTATAAAAAAAGGTATTTAGTTTGAATTCATCAATAGCAAGGAATTGATAGTATAAAAAGTAAAAGTAATTTTCAATATATATATATATATATATATATATATATATATATATATATATATATATATATATATATATATATATATATTATATAATGGAAGGAATTCAATGGACATAACCCTCCGTTGATTTGTCGTTTTTTACCAAGTGTTGTTCATCCTTGCACTTCTCCACCGTACTGATGAGGGCCGAGAGCCCGAAACACGTGTCTACGGTTAGCACTTTTCTCTGAGGGTTATGTCCATTGAATTCCTTCCATTTTGTTTTTAACAGTCCCCTCTATTACTCTCTTTCATATTTATATTCCTGGACTCGGATGTCACGCAGGTAGCTATAGCTGCTTCCGTGGTGACGTGGTTGTTGCCCTAGAATTCAGGGTCTGCTGACCGAAATCACAAATGAGCGGCTGGCTTCTGTTTGTTGACTCCGTTGATTTGTCGTTTTTTACCAAGTGTTGTTCATCCTCTCACTTCTCCACCGTACTGATGAGGGCCGAGAGCCCGAAACACGTGTCTACGGTTAACACTTTTCTCTGAGGGTTATGTCCATTGAATTCCTTCCATTTTGTTTTTAACAGCCCCTCTATTACTCTCTTTCATATATTTATATATATATATATATATATATATATATATATATATATATTATATATATATATATATATATTTTTTTTCAATATATACATATGTTTCTTCTTTAGTTTTTTGACCACATATATATTATGAATTGACTGAATCAGACCTTTATTCCGGAAATTGAAAAAAAATATATATATATATATATCATATCCCCCTATCTTGAAAATTACTTTTACTTTTTATATTCTCAATTCTTGCTATTAATGAATTCAAACTATGTAATACTTCGGTTGTATATATATATATATATATATATATATATATATATATATATATATACAAGGAGTATTACATATATATTTATCACAGGTTATCAAAAAAAGCCATTCAGTTTGAATTCATTAATAGCAAGAGTTGAGAATATAAAAAGTAAAAGTAATTTTCAAGATAGGGGGAATTTATATATATATATATATATATATATATATATATATATATATATATATATATATATATATATATATATATATTGTTAAATAGTACTTTGGTCAGCCCGCTATGTAGAAGGGCGCTGGTCCACCCGACTTTTCCAGTTCATGCAGGTGTGTATACTCTCTTTCACTAATATCTTAAGCATCATATTATGCTAGGCAAATATGGAGGGGTGAGAAAAAACATCATATATTGATTTTATATGTGGATAATACCTTCGTTAGCCCGATATTCGTTAACACGTTGGTTAGCCCATGTTTTCGTATAGGTACATGTAGAACGGCACTTCTCCATTAGTTTCTGTTCCTATTCCTCATTTACGTACAGATCAAGATTGTGCGTATTAAGTTGTAGTTGTGAAACATGTCCAGCAGGAGCAAAAAAATGTGTTTTGGCGCAACAATATTCCAGAGAAAAAGAACAAGTGAGTATTATGAACTACAATGATTAACTTCATACCACCAATGAATGGTTTTGGGAAGAAAACAGTCGTTGTCGTAAATTTGAAGAAATGTTTTCTCTCTCCTGACACCACAAAATTTTCAGAATTCAAAATGATTTTCCAGTCACTGAATTAAAAAAAAACTCATTTTGGAAATTTACTCGATAATATTCGATTATTTGTATAATGAAACAATGTCTCAAGCAAATGAATGGAATTGGATTAGAGGACACCATATATGCAGCCAGAAATATTCATAATATTTATCCTAAATCGAACCAGCGACCTCCATACCAACTCTTGTTGAAAATAAATAATATCATCCATAATGTCCAGAATAAGAGATAATACAAAAAATAATTGATAAAAAGCCTAATAAAACTTTGTTCTGACTACCCAGGCTGATAAAAAAAAAGGAAATTTTTGTCAAAAACGTGGCGCTCGTGTAATTTCGGAGATACATACCCAGTTTGTTCTCAAATTAGATCGTTTCACAGCTCAAATTTCTATTATTAAAAATATGTCCTTCTTTTCATCATAACACACAATAGTTATGCTATATAAAATATGATTGATAATAAGAAATACACATAATAAAGGAATGAAAAAGTTATAGTATATAAAATAAAGTTAAGTTATGCTATATAAAATATTAAATGTGGTTGATAATAACAAATATACGAATATTTTTCAAAAACATTTGGAATTGTCACTTTAAACTGACAATTGTCACTTGAAGTGACAATTGTCACTTCGAACTGACAATTGTCACTTTGAAATGGCAATTCCAGATGTTTTTTAAGTGACAATTCTCACTTCGAAGTGACAATTGTCAGTTCGAAGTGACAATTGTCAGTTCAAAGTGGCAATTCCAAATGTTTTTGGAAAATATTTTGTTGTTGGCCCTTCTACGCCTTCGTACAAATAAGTACACATAGTAAACGATTTAAAGTTAGACATATAATAAATGTATGCTGTATAAGGTTTTGCTATTTGCATTACCACTTTGTGGAAATGGATTCTTACAATCTAATATTATGGTATTCAGGGATAATGTTGTAATTTGAGTTTCTAAGTATTATTCAGTGAGGAAATTAGTAACCCATTCTGTAGGAGTTTTTCCGTGTGTTCCGTTTTTCTCGAGGTGGTTCTTCTGTATTTTTGTTCGTTGCGCCTGTTTTTGGTGTTCCTTGAATGTTTGTAGCTTCTTTTAATGTGGTGTCAGCTTTATCGTTCATTTGAGTTGAGGGTAGTTGAGTGGAATTATCTTCTTTTGGTGGCTTTTCTATAGTGTTCTTTTGTTTGGAAATTGGTGTGACTGGTTCGCTATGTGACTTTGGCTTGAGGTCGAGTTCGCTTATGTCTTCCATGTTCTCAAGATCAGAGGGTGTAAATATTTGGTTATTGGAATTTTAATGTAGCAGCTATTGTTCTTGTCTTGTTTCACTATGTATAAGTGCTTCCTCAGGATTTATTTTCCGCCCATTGTATCTTAGTAAGATCGTTCGTTATACTAATTGGAGTTTCTTCCAGATCTTAAGTGTTTCTAAAAATTGTATTTTTTTTTCAATAAGAGGTAAACTCAACTTTCACTGGACAATTATATGTTTTAACAAGAGGGTATATGTTATCAGGTCGTTCCCAACCAGTTGAATATTCAAGTAATTTTTCAGTAGTTCAATGATGCTGTCTGGTGTTATATAACGTTCTTTTCTCTCCAATCCAAATATTATTATACTGTTCTTCTTTTGATTTCTCTCCAGGAATTCTACTCTTTTCTCCAGTTCTTCGGTCTCTTTTTCTGTTTTAACAAGCCTGGACTTATTTCTCCAATTTTTACAGACACTTTTAACTTTCACTGCTTGTATTGCCAATTGTAATTCTTTGTTTCCTTTTACGATCTCATTCAGAAGTTGTTTGTTCGAGATCTCTATGCCGGACATTTCTTTCGGTATATGGTCACCTTTATTTATATTCTATCCGTCTCGGTAAAACAGATGTGTTTGGAATGATATGTGTTCAAGTAGGTCCTATTTGACTGTTCTTTCTTGTTTATGTTTTCACAACTGTTTCGTTTCACTTATCACCTATTCACTTATCTATTTGACTGTGTTTTTTTCTTTTTTATATTTTCTTATTTATGTCTTCACAACTGTTCCGTTCCACTCATCACCTATTCACTTATCTGTTGAGTTTTCACAGGTTTTAACAGTTTTTGTTGAATTGAATTCATGAATTTTCACAATAAATCAATATCCGCCCCATAACCCCCTCATACCAATGTTTGATAGAATCGGTCCGTATCTGAAAAGCCCCACAAACGTGAATTCATGAATTTCCATAAGAGAATCATAATATTCGACCCTAAAACCCCCACATACCAATTTTGAATGAAGTCGGACGGAAATTACAAATATCGTCCGCCACATTGGAGCCACCATCTTGGATTTATGAATTTTGACAAAAAAAAACATAATTTTCTCCACATACAAATTTTGAATAGAATTGGACCATAAACTCGTCCAACACTTTGAAGCCGCCATTACGATTTTTCTCTAACAAAAATTTCATTATACATTGGCACCGGGATGATGATTACCTGCCAAATATAAAGTTATTCGGACAACCAGAATTCACTTGCAAAAGTTCACATGAAACTACCAATAAAACAAGGCATGTTGAATAAAACATTTTCTAAGTTCTCTACATTAAGTAAGCAAATGACTGCTTCTCCCTACAAACAAATTTCCACAGAAAAACTTTTAAAATTGGCTTGATTACTATTTTACAAGCATAAGGTATAGAAAAATAAATAACCTCCTTCGATTCGCGCTGTTGCCAATACTTGGGCTGACCAAGTTCACAATAACATGTTGATGACTTCGAGAATATATATCCTGAACGGTGTATTTAAATAGCGCCCCCTACAGTTAGCTACAGTGAATAAGGTAGTGTATAAGGTGGATGTAAATGGTACTTTTGTTAGCCCAGCCAAAAATTTGGGATAATCCACGGGGTACCTATATCTATTCAATTTCGATGATATACAGTGGGATACCTTGGTCAGCCCGAAACTGGGACGACGATCGTCGGATCGGGCCAACCTTCGAGCTGTTTACATATCCTACGGGCTGCACAATGACCATAAACATTAAATATATATATATATATATATATATATATGAGGGGTATCATTTGATATCTTAAAATTTTCATATATTTCACAAATACTTAATGTAGGTGGCCAGGTTATTGTTGTATATATAGGCTAAACGAAGGTGTTCGAAAAGATAAACCGTGATTTAATCGTTATGTTTGAACCTCTGTTAACAAGGAGAAACTTTTATATACCAATGAGACTCTGACCCAGAAACATCTGTGCAATATCTTGATTTGTGATACGACCATCAAAGGACAAAACAAATGTCAGGATTTAGAAAAGTAATTTGTTATAATTTGATTTTATCATTATTAAATTTTAAAACCATTGAAATATTATCATACAATGATATGAAATATACATACAATGATTATAAAAAATTGTCTTATTGCTACCAATGGTTGACACATTGTCCCAGGTATCTTATGACTAAATTTTAATTTCTTCAGTTGCTTGGCAGTAATACTGTTAATATTGTATTGATCTATTTTTTATGGATTTGCAGAAAATTTTTGAGGAATATACTATTGATTTTTGAATAATAGGGATTTTGTTATTAAAGGGCGTACCCTCGCTTCTCGGAAGTTTTCCAAAATCGATGTCTCGTGGTGACATCTAATTTGGAAGTATTTATCCAAAATCAATTTAATTGATTGATACCCATGAATGCTAAGTGGCTCTTCATAAAAAAAGTGAAAAAATGTTTCTCCCTCTTTACAAATTGTGATGCCTTCTCCATTACTTCATATGTTTTTCTCATTTGTAATCGAGATAAATGTTCATTACTAGTGAGAACATTGAGGCAATCTAGACATCTCACAGACTTTGATTTTTTTTTACCACAAAACCTGCTGTGTAGGCAACAATATCTTGAACATATAGGTCAAAACCCAGATATCAGAGGCAATATAATCATGATCAATTTCGCCAGTCCACTGGTCCAGTTCTTTATCTATACCATCATCATTATGTTGAAGAGGAGAGCTTGAACAATGTGAAATGGAACATGAATCAAGTGTGAGGATGTTAGCCTTCTCACTTCCTTTAATTTCTGAGTGAATCGATAATCTCTTCATTGTGTTTTGAAACTGACGAGATGTAGGATTATTATTGCTCTCACGCAACTGAAAAATATTTCCATATGATCTTGGCTCAGCTTATACGTGAGCAAATATATCAGTTGTTGTTTTTCTTCAACCCTATATCGATAAAAAAAATTAAACTTTCTATACTCACAAGAAATCTCAAGTTTTTTTTTAATTGTAATATTGGTATGAAATCTACTGTAAGAGACCTGATATATTTAATACAGTTATCTAAAAAACCGAAATATTCTTCTTTGGTGGCAGAGGATAGGGGCTTCTCAAATGGTTTTTTTGTAAGTCTATTTCTGGAGTTGAAAATATCAAATAGATTATTGAATGTTCTACAGAAATGTGAAGTAGTCATAGAATTTTTAAAATCGTCCAATTTGAGATCAAATGTCAGAAAGTACAAGGTCCCTGCAACGCTTTTGCTCAATGTTTGAACAGCAAGTTTAACTTTTATTCTCTCCCTCATCCATAAAATTTGACGTGTTCTCAACTTAGTAGCTGCATGCAAGCCTTCACTTTCTTGGAGTTCACATAACTTTTCAATAGATTCCCATTTTATTGGAGTTCCATGAATGATTTTGTTTTTTTTGTATTTCTTGAACCGTCAATACTTTTTTACATCCTAAACAATTTCTAATCAACTTGACCATATGAGTTGGATCAAGAAATGTAAAAAACTTTTTCATTTGTTATAGGGTGTGAAAAAAATGTTTTCAACTTTGAAGGATTCATACATCCACCCAGTTCATTAGCTACACTTAAATTTGTAGAAGTTTCATCAAAAGTAATTGATGTAACAATAACACCACTATCGTAAACAAATTCAAGACAATTCTCAACAAAGTTAGCTTTCCTCTGTACCTGACACCCACTGATTGAAAAATAACCCACAGGCACTTTCCATTGACTGTTCAGTGCAACAAGCATGAATACCAGTGCTTCTTTTGCTTCATCTAGATTATCATTTTCAACTTCTGTTCAAAATCTACATAGCCATGAAGTTTTTTTCCATCTGATTCTACTCTTTTTCTGATTGACATCTCATCAAATACAAGATTACACAAAATCTTTTGACCAGTGACATGTGCTGCAGCCACTTTCAACTCCAGAGCAGCCAAAGCTTCTTGGGAAAAGCCTGGAGAACCATCTACTGTTTGATACCATTTTGCCAAAGTCCTTGTGTGGGAAAGATTTTTCAAAAACGTGTTCCGAACGTCATTGTAAGCTTTAGTGGAATATAAATTCAAGTTAATGCAAATTGTCTTAATTCTGGTGAATATTTGCGACCAACAGATTTTCTCAGCCTACGATCGAATAATTCCTTTGCAGATCCCGTGAACGATGCCTGAAAATGCAGATAAATGGATCACTAAAATGCAAGTAAACTCACATTCAATGTTTATTCTGCTTGCTCAGAAATGAAATTTATTCTCCTCAAATATTCTGCGAGAGACTGTAACGATCCACTTTGAACTTCAATTTCCTATTCTTCTGCTGAAGACTTTTGATTTTTTTCTTCTGCTGTGCAATTTTCTTTTGAGCAACTCTGAAAAATTGCTTTCTATTTTTGTTAGACTCCATATCTTCAGAATTCCAATCACTAATGAAACGATGGGCCTTTTTGATTCTGGGATGAAAGAATAATAAAAACATTTTTTATTTAAGTAATCATTCGTTTTCTATCTATACCTTTTTCTTGGTGCAGATTCGTTAGATTCAGAAAAACGTTTTGGTGAAGTTGTAGCCACAAGCTCCCCATCAATATCACTCAATGGGAAAACGTTCCTCTTGTATTATGTTCCATCAATCCCTTGGCTAATGAAAGAAGAGAGGTTACATAAACTTTTTCTCATTTGTTTTATATGGGAAATATTTTACCAAACTTTAAAATTATAAAAGAAACAGAATACAATTGAATCCTGAATTGTTCTTTCAGTTAAAAAAAACATAAAACAAACGGAAAAAATAATCTACCCTATCGAAAAATGGAGAAGGAACATTGTATGTAATTATAACAATGGTAATATGTTTAGTTTATAAAGATTTTGGATAATACTAGGGCTCGACTCACTTTTTATTTGGTATTTCAATAAGATCAATTTTCCTGATCTCTAACAAAGCTGTAGATGTTGAGAATGATTCTTCAAATCTGAAACATTATTTATGAAGGTTCATATTTCCATATTTAATTACACAGTGATATTTCAGATCATAATTGGAACCAACTCACTTTTCTTTTAGTTCTTCGTTCTCTTCGATATATTCAATTTCAGACAATATTCTGAAGCAGTAGAAGTTGAAAAAGATTCCTCAAATCTGAAACTTCATTTATATAGTTTATATAAGAATTAACAAAGACATTTTCAACTAACTATAATTCTGTTTTACTCACTTTTTGTTAGGTTGTTCATTCTGTTCATGTTCATCATTCACAATTCCCAAAATAGCTTCTGGAGCTATGGTTGGTGAAAATGATTCTTCCAATCTGAAATATTGTCATTTATATGAATAGTTTGAGGTGCAGAAGGAAGACATTATTGCCGGTTTCTCTCAATATCACAAACGTTCATACTCATAGAACTGTTCTCGTGCAGTTATGGTGCACTAACAGTTACTGTTACCATTCGAAAGGAGAAACTTTCGATCTGTGAATGTATACTTTTTTACAAAGAAACATTGTTTTCATTTAAAGATATTGTTTCGCAAAAAAAGGCTTTTAGTAAGACGATGTTTTGTTAACCAAAGAGTCGGTCGGTCGACATACACCGTGCTACAAAAAAATAACGGCATTAGCCCAAAAAATTCCGTTAAAAATCGTGAAGTAGGGAAAAAATTGTCCCAAATTATGCAAACTAAATTTTTAAAAAATTCTGATTGGTTATTGCTTGATATTTATATTATTTGCAGGTACAGGAACACTCGTGTGATTCCAATGAAAAAAACAAATTCATCGTCTGACAATTGCATAAGTATATATGAAATCATCAGATATATGAAGAGCCTAATATATCATCAGATATATAAAGACCCTAAAGAATAATAGCGCTCCTGGATTCGATGATATAACTGTTAAATATCTGGAACTATTACATTCCTATTTAATAAAACCCTTAAAACATAGTATAACACTAATTTTTAATACTGAAATTGTACTAAAAGAATTTAAAACCTCTGTAATAACTCCCATCTGTAAGGCTGGTAATCCTAATCTGATAACTTATTACAGACCAATCAGTTTTATTAGCAACTTAGCAGAAATATATTTGAGAAATATCTAAAAGAAAGATTAATAGACCACTTGAAAACTAACTTACTCCCTAAACATCAATATAGATTTACCGAGGGCCTAAACTCAAGTGATGCCATGCATGAATTATCGCACGTTGCTAATGAAATGAATACAAATAATAAATGTATAGCAATATTCCTGGACCTAGCAAAGGCCTTCGACACGGTGTTCCATCGAAAATTTCTTGATGTCTTAGAACAGAATGGAGTGAGGGGCCTTGTGCTGGAGGTCTTTGAAAACTATCTAACGAACAGAAAACATAAAGTTAAAATTAGAGAAACTATTTAATCTGTACATTGAAAGTTTAACTGAAATAGATATCCAAGGTAAAGTAATATCATATGCAGGTGAGACTGCACTTATCTTTAGTGATAAAGATTGGGAGGCCGTGGAAATACGGGCCGTAGCAGGAATTAAATACGTCAAAAATTGGTTAGATGCCTTCAAACTATCACTAAATGTAAAAAAAAATATATTGCTTTTTCCAAAACATCTGCTAATCGTCCCCAATTTGAGAAGTTGATATGTGCTAACTCAGACACTGAAATACAAGAAACTAAAACCTCTAATTATTTGGGTATAATTATCGACCAAAATTTGAAATGGGACTCCCACATAACATATGTAACAAAAAAACTTAGATACTTAGTTTACAAATTCTATCTTATGAAACAATTCCTTAGCTTAGACCTCCTAATAACACTGTACTTCAGCTTACTTGAATCTATTTCACGTTATGGAATCCTGATATGTGGAGGTTTTTATGAAATAGCGGTAAGTCCATTAAATGTTATTCAAAAAGTGATTTTAATAATTATTTTCAAAAAAAGTCGACGGTACTCTACTCTGCTATTATATAATGAAAAAATTCAGAATATCAGATGCATACACATTCATACCATATGTTGTTATATTCATAAACATGAATATTCAAAAAACTATTACTATTAATGATTGTCATATCACTAGAAATGTATCCAAGAAATGTATTAAAGTTCCAAAGCCAAATAGTGAGTTTTTCAAAAATTGTTTAACTACCTGGGGCCAAAATGTTACAATAATTCATCGATTGAAGTCAAAATGCTGCATAAACCTCGAAATTCAATAAAACTGCCTCAATATATATTTATCAAAATTCTGGAATAATATTTGATATATAGCGGTAATTGTATATTTTTCTCACATTAATTGCACGTTTAACGTTTTTCCTATATATTTTTCAAAACTCTATCTCTTTTAAGACTTATTCACATGTATTATTATTTTTATAATACTTATTATTACTTATAACTCTATCTCCTTTGGACCATTAAGTCTTATTCACATGGCACATACAGGTTTCCCTAACCTAAGTTCCAAATTAAACCCATGGAATATTTATCGAGTATCTATGAATTTAGCATTGCTTTTATTTTTTCTCTTTTTTCTGTAACTCAACTTCTATCAAATAGTAATAGTAATGTATAACTGATATATAAATATAAATACAAATATAATTATTTAATCATTAATTAACGTATTTATGAGAAATGAATAAAATATATAAACAATGTATATTCAATGTATGAACAATTTCAATTCAATAATTAATCCAATTCAATTCTGTGCAAAAAAGCAGAATAGGAAAGAAAAAACAAGTCTTCACTGTATCATTACAGCGAATAAAAATACCGTAAATCCATTTGATGATACCATTGATAAAAACGATGTATTCAACATATCTACTGGTAACGCAGTGTCTTCAAATATTATTGATTTCCTACTCACTGTTGTGAGTTGGTGGGAGATCAACAGAAGTTAACTTTCGTCTCCGAATGCGATTCTGTTTCTGAAAGATTTATAAAAACCTATACCACGAAATATAATTCATAATTTTGCATCACAGTGCGGTGTACCAAAGTACAGATGAAATTCACAGGCAGTATTCAAAATGGAACGGGACATATTTGGTCGGCAACTCGCAATTAGCCCTGGAAAAATATCAATGTAGAAAACTGTCTGAGATTTTCACCAGTACCAATTCCGCCCGCTCTTTTCTCGTGTACCGGTGAAATATCAAAAACAGAAAAGTTCATGTTGAAAAGGGAAACATTCTCAATTGAATATTGATAGAAATATGTAGTTCAATGTCCAGCGTGGCTTTAGCCGGGGAAGTAGTTGTTTTCTGTTAGACATTCACAAAAAATTACTTCATTTCAATCGTGGATTTTTCAATTCACAGAAAAATCTTCCTATCAATATTCAATTGAGAATGTTTCCCTTTTCAACATGAATACCCCACAAGAGGTTATCTTGACGATGGAAGATAGTGACTGAGGTTTATCTTTCAGTCGCAGATGATTCCACATCTGATTTTATGAACATCCTGTTTATATTTTCAACAAATCAAGAAAAGTTCAATTAACCAAGACATTGGAATCTCAAGTCAAAATAGTTCAGCCGACGTTGAAATAGTAGATTGTTTTAACTTTTTACGCCTTATTGAATCCTCCATGGTACAAACTTTTGATAAAATGGCAGAACCTATTTGTATAAAACTTTGTTCAAATAATGCTGTTGAGATAACTCCATATTATATTTGATCGTTATTTAACGCCTTCAATCAAAAATCCTGAATGACAAAATCGACTAGGATTTTGATTACAGGACTCCGATAACATAGACCTACCCATTTTCTGGGAAGCCTTAGGCCTCGTCGTTTCAAGCAGGCTTTGGTACAGTTCTTAGCAAATTATTAGAAAAAAGACCATTTGGCATCAACAATACAAATGTTTCTTCATAACTGTTCGAAATCAGTGGTACTCAGTCATGTAGTGAAAACTGAAGAAATATATTATATATGTTAACATGAAGAAGCGGATATGTGAATTATGTTTCATAGTAGCAAAGTACCAACTTCAAAAATGTTAGACTCTAATACTGATGTTTCATAATGTTGTTGGACAATATGCATACATTTCTAGAATCTTAAATTTGATTAGCAGGTTCAGCAACTAGAAAAAATATCATAAAAACTTCAACTGCATCAATTGCCCCGAATTACCATCAAAGTTATCATTATGCCTAAGTCTACTCAGTCTGCGATCACACCAATGATTTCAACAATTAAGGAAAATCAGACCACGTATTTTTTTCAAAAAACAAGACCACCAAAACCACTTTTGCGTCAGCAACAGATGATGCCCACATTTTCAGCGATGGAAAAATTGAGCTCCCCCAAGAGTTTACTGCTCTTATGTATGGAATGAAGCAGTGCACGAGAGTTATCGTATTTTTCAGAAGAATTTTCCAACTAAGAGAGATCATGAGAGCATTATTTGAAAAAAAAAATATCTTTGACTCCAATATGATGCCACCATGCTAAAAATCATAACACAAAAAAAAATTGCACAATATACGTGAATTATATGTGGCTTAATGCAACAGATCCTCACTCCGGAAAACTATGGCCCGAAGCTTGCGATGGTATATGACTGGCTATTTAAGCCAATAGAGTCCCTTGAAGACCAACATTATTTACTACAAAACAGAATTTCTGTGGAATGGTAGATTTGTCTTTTTCTATTATACAGGGAAATGTGCATGCGCACTCTCTCACTTGGCAACAGTCTCCCGAGCAGCTGCTATTCTACGTCCTTCTATATCGTATAGTGTACGTGTAGTGCTCTCTGTCGCACTGTCTTACTCAGTTAATCAGACTTTAAAACGCGACAATCCTAGATCTGGCAACTTTTGCATAGGCAACCTATACCATCGTGTTGGCACTATAATTATCTACATTTATATATATATATATATATATATATATATATATATATATATATATATATATAATATATATATATATATAGAAAGAGAGTAATATCGAGGGGACTGTTGAAAACAAAATGGAAGGAATTTAATGAGCGGCTGGCTTCTGTTTGTTGACTCCGTTGATTTGTCGTTTTCTACCAATAATGAATATTTTTTGTATGTTATTGTTTGTACGTTCTGCCTTGGGCTACAGTTTATCGATATGGGGTGGCATTTACAAAACTAATACCGGAAAACTGTATAATGGTGTGATTTTCATTGTACTCGTATATTGTTTCCTATTCCATTTATTGAACCATAAATATACTTCTATATTTTTGATGATATGGTAAATTTTTGGTCATTTCAGTTACTGGTCATCTAAAGAACATTAGAAAAAAGCATGCTGTTGCCGACAAAAAATTTGAAAAGAAACATATGATTCCAATGTATAAGTGTGGATGAACCTGTAGTGGGAGAAATAGAGCACAGCTTCTTGCTTCAAGTCAGAGTGCTGTCTGATTCCTGATTGATGACTTTTGAGTTTGCACCAACAGCGTACAAACCTTGGAGTGAAAAGTTGCCCTTAAGATTAGGCTGAATTGAATGAACTATCCAATGGAACAACATATATAGATTTCGTGGAATTCAGAAAGAAGAACGCCAGTGTCTGAGAGATATTCACGTGCAGTCCTATAATCAAAATCAAATTTATCAGCTTCTATTGTCGGCATCTGTGTTCACATTTCATGTAATGATTGTTATAAACATTTAAAACGATTCTTGTTCCGTAACAGAGGGATCTTTCAAATGCACCTTTCTGAGAAATGTCAAAATTCAATTGACAAGTTGGTTAACTATCCAGTATAGATAAAATTAATTATTTATGTAATGTTTTCAACAAAAAGTGTACAAGTTTTATATCCAAGAAGGATATCTGCTATGCTCAAGACCTTTTCTTCCTACGACTGTACCCGCAATAATTTGATACTGACTGAGAACACCGGTGTGATAGTCCAGGGATTCACAGGTTAGTTCCGTTTTCATCAAGATTATTCCTAATGAATACATATTCCTTTTGTACAATCAATATCAATGAAAAATGGTTTATAAAAAATTAGCTGAAACACAAAGAGGCCTCCTTAGGTAATTACTTTAGTTCGTTAAATCTACTTGATGCAACTCTAGCACCGACTGATAGACAACGCGCAGCTCAAACCGGTGGGTCTTAAAGAATACAGTACAGGAGTTTCGTATATAACGTAGATGAGGACCAAGGGGGAATTTTCGAAATTCATCCCCTGAAGAAGTTAAAATACTATTGTAAAACTGTAACTGTTTGTTTGTTTGAGCATTAGGAAAAAACTACAGGACCGATTTTGATGAAACTCTTTGTGTTTGAAAGCTTATGATTGGACTAAGAAACTGGTATGATTTTATCTCGCTACAATAACATTAACCGGAGCAGTCGAGCAACAGGAAGCAAGACCGTAAACCGTTTGAGAACGCACCACTCGATGCAGACGAACACATAAAATCTTGGTGCATCCCATGATAATTATGATAACAGTCTTCATGCAAGTATGGTTATTGAAAAAATGCATAAATGGATCAACTTCCACGCGGATAACAGCTATTCTACCTGATAAAATTCCAATACTGACTAACAGACAACGCACAGCTCAAACCGGTGGGTCCAGAAGCATAAAATTTTGCAAATCAGTTCCTTATATAACAAAAGTTTGCACTAAGAAAAGCTTTCTGAAAATTTATTTGCTATGGGGATCAACTAGGGGATTGAAAAAAGTTCAAGATATTTGAAATCCACGAGGCCAAAGCCACAGGTATTAGTTAGATGGAATAACACAAAGAAAAAAATTGAAAGAAAAACAAATCTCACGCAAAGTTGCGGGTAATAGCTACTGTTTCAAATAAAACACCAATGATTTATTTCCACTATCCACAGCTGAGACTTTTTGGCCATTTTTGGGTGGGAACGTATTTGTTTGTTGAACACAATCTGAGAAGAAAACTCTCTCGATTGCTTTTGGGATTGAGGGTCTCTTTTTACTCGACCAATGTAATCATTTATAAATGTTCATACGTTACCTCAAAACACCCAAAATGATTTATTCCAATCAAAGATATGCCATGTTGGAAAAAACGTCGAAACCCACCACGTCATCATATTAATATCGGAGAATTTCAAAATATTGAACAGTTGGAGCAGTGCCAATCCCGTATTAATTGAATATTTCAAATGAAGAAAATTAAATATTCTGAAACATCTACTTTCCGATTAGAGAAAAATGGATGAATATCCATTGCAAATTGGTAAGAAAAATATTTTTATTTCTCCCTCGGAAAAATTGTCAGCATACCCATTTTGAGACTGGCGAAATCAACTTGGGAATCAGCTAGGAGTGATCTTCGGAAGCAATGACCAGTGTAGTTCTCCGCTTCCGGTAGTTTTGAATATGTTGCAATTCCTTTCGGAGTTGAAAACGGGAAACATTCTCAATTGAATATTGATAGAAAGATTTTTCTGTGAATTGAAAAATCCACGATTAAAATGAAGTTATATTTTGTGAGTACTCTCTTTTGGAAAACATTCTTCTTTACCTCATTCATCTTTATGAGTTCTCAATTAAGACTGGAATAGAAAATCAAATTACTATCTGAATGAAAATGCAAATTTACAATTTCAGATTTTTTCTTTCGAGTTAGGGCCTTTTTAGAATATCTATCAGATGTAGTTCAATGTCCAGCGTGGCTTTCCGGGGAAGTAGTTGTTTTCTGTTAGATATTCACAAAAAATAACTTCATTTCAATCGTGGATTTTTCAATTCACAGAAAAATATTTCTATCAATATTCAATTGAGAATGTTTCCCTTTTCAACATGAATACCCCACGAGAGGTTATCTTGACGATGGAAGATAGTGACTAAAGTTTATCTTTCAGTCGCAGATGATTCCACATTTGATTTTATGAACATCCTGTTTATATTTTCAACAAATCAATCTATCATACCCCATGACAGGTTTTAATGTCAGAAAACACCAATTTCACAGTGTCTCTTCAAAAGAAATGATTCTAACTTTTTCCATATTTGCAAAGTGAGATTGCTTCTTGAAAATGTGTTTTCCATTTCTTTCGGTCTTCCTGATGATCGTGGGAGCGTGGAATAGATTTTCGTCGACAAAAATGTATTGAAGACCTAGAGAATGCGATGTCTCTCCTGCGTCAATGTTACGAATGATTTCTGGTGAGTAGGTACTCTCTTTTGGAAAACATTCTTCTTTGCCTCATTCATCTTCATGAGTTCTCAATTGAGACTGGAATAGAAAATCAAATAACTATCTGAATGAAAATGCAAATTTTCAATTTCGAATTTTTTTTTGGCTTTAGCTGGGGAAGTTGTTGTTTTCTGTTAGACATTCACAAAAAATAACTTCATTTTAATCGTGGAGTTTTCAATCCACAGAAAAATATTTCTATCAATATTCAATTGAGAATGTTTCCCTTTTCAACATGAATACCCCACAAGAGGTTATCTTGACGATGGAAGATAGTAGTAAAGTTTATCTTCCAGTCGCAGATGATTCCACATCTGATTTTATGAACATCCTGTTTATATTTTCAACAAATCATTCTTTCAAAGTGTTTCTAATTCCAATAATACCAATAACCTGATCCTCACATTTTCCATTGACATATCAAATAAAAAATCTACGGTTGGTAGCATACTCTGGACGCAGAGAATAATATTTTTTGTAAAATTCTCTATAGGCCATATTTGAATTGATAAATTTTCTTCGTGTGAGTTTTTGAATCTTGAACTGGTACAATAATAATTGAATCCTTATCCTCGATATCAAATATTGTTGAATCCAATAGTTCGCTTCTTCTACATGCCCCATATATGCCAAATATTAAAATAACCTGAAACAATATAAGTACTTTATCCGAAATACCAATGAAATAATATGACTCACCTTCATTAATAAGAAGCCTTCATCTGGTGCCTCTTGTGAGAATTTCTCAATCTCCGCTTGAAATATTTCTCAATATCTATATTTTGTTGGAATTTTAGTGTTCTCTTCAGCATTGGATATATAGACCATAACGTTGTCGGTTTCATTCTCTTAATTTTGTATCAAAAACATTCCAATATCACACATATTTTTTTATTTCTTAGAATCATACCAAGCCCGCGATGTGCACTTTTCGCTGCTTCAAACACTTCACAGATTTGTTGATTGTTACTAAAGCTACTATTATCATTACTGACGCGTTAAAGAATATATGATATTGAAATATGTGCAATCAATTGTAGATGGCATACATTTCAAATAACTTGATTGTAAATGTTAAAATTTTCTCTATGAATTTTTAGTAATTTTTAAACTTTGTGGTACTATTTGTTCTTTGATACTCGATTCCGAAATTATTTTGCATTCACGAATGACTTTCATTCTTGAATACAAAACTAGCATTTCGCAATCATCAACAGTAACAATGAAAGGAAAACTGTAAAAAGCACCATCATTTTATCCCTATGAATATTTGAACTTTGGGAATTCATTCGTCGCATCACTTACTACTTTGTTTCGAAATATTATCGAAACTATCTGATATGGACTGTGTTAATTCTCATTTCCTTCCAATTTATCGAGAATTGAACCGTGGAAAATCTATTTTCGTCTGGTTTACGAAGTTACCAAAACTGATAACATTGTGCTAATACTTACGCAAAAAAAATGCAATCTCACCTCTCTATAAATATTTTATTTATTGTCCGATTTGTGTGTTTTTTTCTGAATGATAGCTCCACTGTGGTGCCGAGATTCAGAATAAAATTCAAAATTTCGATGTAGGCCCTTGAATTTTTTTCAAAAATTCAAAAAATATATTACAATTTTTTAAATAAAATGCTCTTTTCGTTATCAGTTGAATTTCCAACACTCACACAATCATACAGTTATTATGAATATCAAGAATACCAGGAGAATTATTTTCACTAGTTGGCTTTGTAACTACTTTTATTTTCAATGAAAAAAATGCACAAAGTTGTAGATAACTAAAACCAATATTACCACAAAAAATTGCTAATAATTCATCGATATTGATGCAGTGCATTGAATTGAATTTCGCTTCAAATAATCCCCCATTTGAGTCGATATTATTTATCGTATTGTCTTCTAATGTTAGCCATAACATTTGATAATTGGTTTGGTGTTATTTCCGCGGATTATATTCTCGAGACTACAAGGATCGTTTTCGGAAAATATTTTTTTTTTATTAAAAAATATAATCAATAATTGGCACTCAGAACCTTACAATGACAAAGTTAAATTCAGACTGAATCTGCGATGAGCTATCCTCTGGGAGATCAAATAGTAGCTTGGTCAGCAGAATCCGAGATTTGATGCAGAGCTTGCATTCGACGGCAACGTTACTCCTCCCCTCGAAGACGGAAAACTATTATCCTTCTGGAAAAATGTTCTTTGTTTCTGAAGGTATCAGTGGATTTTATGTTCCTGGTAGATCATAATTTGGTCCTGATTGGGAGTTTCTCCACAGAAAGCATTCGCATTTAACCATTACAAAATTCAGACGAAGAACGTGATAATGAAACAGAGGGATCGTTCCTTTTGAATTTTCTAGAGTCCATCGAGAGGAATTGTGGGTGCTTCGATTTGGACAGTTTTTTCCAATAACAAATCCGGTTGTTCCTCTATTTCGGTTGCTTCGTTAGTGTAGAACTCCGTGGACGTTTTGGATTGGCATCCTCGGGTTATTATAATCAGGTAGGTTCAAATAAGATAGATAAAATTTGTGATTTGAAATACATTCAATAACACACGTCAGTTGTACAGAGTGGACATTTGAGTGCGTATATGATACAAACTAATAATACTGAGAAAATAACACAGTCAATGAAAAACAAAACAAAGAAAACGTATACAAATGACACTCATTTGAGTCGATAAAATAGAGCGATACTGTATAGTCGGAGAGACTGTATAATCGAGAGTATTCATGTCAGGTATCAGTCATTTCGGTACATAAATATACACTCAGAGAATAACAGTTATAACTCAGTAACATCTGCTTGATTAAGGTTTTGAATTTGTTGGTGTTCTGGTAGTTTATTGTATGGGTCATCATCCCAGGAGTTATTGTATGACGTTTTCAGTCGTTATATAGGTTAATAAGTGCGTTATTATTTCTCAGTGAAAAAAATTTACTCAGATAATCAGTATAATCGTGCCATTTGAGTATTCGATCTTGAACGACGAATAATGCTCGGGATATTAAGCTGTTATTTGTTAGCAATGCACTTCTGGAAAGTGTTTTTGTAATGTCGTCTGCGGATGATTCCATGTGAAACAGTCTTCCTTGGTACACCCTTTATGGATAAGTCATTGTTTTGTCTATTCGACATATTTTCCATTCGTTTTTTGTTTGAGTTTTCATTTCATCGACATTCTGCAAGTTGATGATTTCTTGCATTTTAGCTGCATTCTGTGCTAGGAATATTCCTTCAGCCACCTTATCCGTATTTATATCCAAGTTTTTGTTTATATGTACCAGTTCCAGCTGCCTCGCTTCTGTTAGCTATTAATGTGAGTATATTTTGTTACTGACTTTATTGTTACTCCTTTTTAGTAGGTTGTAGTCTGATCGCAGTTCAATTCATTCAATGAATATTGAACATCTGTTCCATTTGCAGGTGTAGTATGGGTTGCCAGGGAGACAATATATTGAATTAGCTTTTTGGAGAATGTTGTTATCTGACTGTAGCCTTGCCTTACTGTTATTGGAATGTATATGTGATTTGCATGTTTGATTTCGAGGGTGTGATGGGAGTCTTACTGTTATTGGAATGTATATGTGATTTCCATTTTTGATCTTGAGGGTGTGATGGGAGTCTGGGTAACTTACTCATTTCTCGAGATAATACACTAATTTAGATGAGGCATCATTTTCTGCCTTCAGATGGGATGTCATTTGCTTCTGATACGAGTCGCCACTAGGTGCTTGTTCTGCAAATGGTTTGTATTCGCGTTAAATTCTTGAAAATTCCTATATAGTGAGCTTTCTTGACTTGCTCAATGACATTCACTTCCATATTCATTGGGGTTCGCTGGCATCCGGAGGGAATGGTGCAAATACTCAATATTTGGAATATGAAGTCAGTAGATAGGCTATGGCGAATCAAGGCCACTCGTCTAGAACCTCCATAGGGTTTTTGGGGTCCCTAGGGCTGCCACTGGTTACAAGCGCCACTGGGTTAGACGGCGAGTATGGTGTAGGAGGGGTCGACGGAAAAATCGTGGTAATACAGCCATGTTGTAGGCAGTGGAATAAGGGCAGATTTGTCGTGTTGGTCTTCATTGGTCCCACAGCCATGTTGTAGGAGGTGTCTGCCAGCCATCAATAACTACCGCCAGTCAATAGCCGTCACATCAATGCTGCCGCCAGCCAATAGATGAATGAATGGTTAGCCATTTCGAAATGGGGTTCAGCCGTTGCTCCATTGGTCATCCGTCAGTCATTGGCCGAAAGCAGATAGCAAACTAAAAGGCGACCATCTTATAAAATGGCTACCGTCAAACTTTCCATATGAGTCATGATTGTAAGGTCGAAATAGCTGAGCGGTTAGAGCGATAGATTGAGAATATAACAGACCCTGATTCGAATCCAGGTTTTAGCACAAAATTAATAGTTGATAGAGATCTTTTGGTAACTCGATATATGGAGAACACAACCCTTTCTCTGTATTCGTCACGTTGATATACGCTTATCTTCTTGTCCAAGTCCAGCAAATGTTGGCACATGCTTGTTCATCTCTATCAACCATGAATTTATCCAGAGAGCAACGTGTATAGGAAAACCCCTGAATTTGAATTCAGTGCTGAACATTTCATATCAGCGATTTCGCTAGAGAGCGGATGTTGACTTGAGATGAAGCATATCGATTGTTCAGTGGGTTTTTTAGAAAGTAAATAATTCCGTCAAATAACCAGGGATATCCTGATTCATAGTGTACCAATAATTTTTCATTTTTTGTTTTTTTTTTGTTTTCAACGTTGTGAACAATGAGTGAATTGACCTTCTCAATCTCATCTATTCACAATGAACAAACTGTGCGGTATCTGCAACGAGCCGGTTAACCGAAAAAAATGTGGCCTTCACTGTAGCAGTTCCTGTGGAAAGTTTTTACATAGTCATTGTTCAAATCACTCTCTGCATCAGCTGGATGTTCTAGGCCTTGACGGCGCATCATGGAATTGCTCCACCTGTCGCAGGAGAGAACGCGATCGCACCGATGTACGAATTTCGGCAGTGTCGCCAACTACAAGCACTAGCCGTTATCAAGATCCCCCCGATTAGAACATAATGGCCATCCTACGTGCTCTCAGAGATGACATGCAGAAAATAAGAAACGAAATAAAAGATCTCAGAGAATCTGTATCCTTCTGTAGCGCCAAGAGTACCGACTTTGAAGAACACCTCGCTAAAATCAACGAATGTGTCAAAAAAGTCGATAGATATCTGTTAAAATACACAAATTAAATCGAATATCGAAACAATAACTTCGAAGATAAACGATCTTGATCAAGCATCAAGACTGAATAATCTAGGAATTTACTGAATACAGGAAAAATGTGATGAAAACCTTGATGGAATAATGAAGAAAATATGTACCAGTTTAGATGTGACAATATGGGAAAATGATATTGAGTACATCCATCGGGTACAAAGTAACGCGGAATACTCTCCAAAGCATAAGGCAAAGAATATAATAGTTGCTTTGCTCAATCCACCGATTGAGAGACAATATAGTTACTGCAAACAAACTCAAGCAATCACAAGCCAATTCCACAGATGATGCTTTGTCTATAGATGGTATCTCGAACAAGATGAACATTAATGCACATCTTACTTTACGAACAAAATCCTTCACGAAGGAACCAGGGAAATCGCCAAGAAAAGAGGGTTCAATTTCGTTTGGGTGAAGGATGACAACATTTTCATGAGAAAAACTGATTCGTCGCCAATTTTACAGATCAGAAACACCGGAATGCTGCAAAAGCTATAATTCTCCATACCTACATCTTGTATAATATTCGATTCAAAAACTGAGTGACATACTGATTTCAACAGATATCGTCAAAACGTGAGAGGCCTTCGCACAAAAACACACTAGTTTTCTCTCAACATCAACTCATGTGACTTCAAAGTTCTTTGTTTCACCGAAACTTGGCTATACAGTAGTGTAAGTTGCAGTGAACTCTATGATGATAAATACCAAGTCTTTCGACGGGATCGGGAAACCACGAGCTCATCAAAACTGACGGAGAAGGAGTTATGATCGCGGTTGACTCTAGCTTCGAAGTAATCACCATCCTCTTCTCCAGTCGGACGCTGAAGACCTGAGGGTATCAATTCAAGAAGACAACGGAGAAAACCTTCTCATCTGTTGTGTATACCTATCACCAGGTGATAGTCTAGCCTATAATTCCTTTATGGGAAAACTACAGGAGAATCAACCAATGATTAACAAAAACAATGTCATAATCTTAGGGGACTTTAACAATCTCATGGCATCATATTCACAACGGCATTATATTCACAATGATACTTTCTCAGCACCTAATGTAGATGACTAATTTTCTGAGATGATCGATGAGCTTCTTTCATTCAAATGTCTGCAATTCAATAGCGTTCCAAATAATAAAAGAAGAATATTGGATTTAGTTTTCTCAAACCACAATTATATCAAATATGTTAGTAAATCTATAGATGCTATACTGAAAGAAGACGTTCATCATCCATCTTCAGAAATAAGTCTTAAGAAAATAAACCTCAGAAAATTGCATTATAAAACACAATGAACATTTGAATTTCTCAAAAGCTAACTTTGATGCAATCAATGATCCCTTGCAGAAATCGATTGGCCAACAGTGTTTCGTAACAGGGGCATAGATAGATACGTCACTCGAACTATTTCACGATAATATCAATAGAATCATAAAAGATAACGTCCCTGTTATGGAAACCAAAAGTGGCTTTCCGATTTATTTCAAACAAGAAACAGTTCGTACAATTCTGAAAAAAATTCAGAAGCACAAACAGTTTAAAATATATAAGGATCAGAACTATTACTGGAATTCATAAACTACGTTCCAAATAATTGATGTGGAATGACTTCTCTGGGTACACTCGTAATATGGAGAATAAAATATTCACTAATTCAAAGATGTTCTGGAAATTCACCAAAAACAAAAACAAAAAATAATGTAGCTATACTGGTTCAATGTACCTTGACAATCAAACAGCTGATACTGGTAGCTCTATCTGCAACCTCTTTGCCAGGTTTTTCAACAGTACGTATATTCAACCATCTACGAGGAAAAATCCATCATTCACAAATCTGCCACCTGAAGAAATCGAATCAACTCATAACAGATAAGCGGAGGCCATGAACTCCCTAGAACCTAAAAAATGTGCTGGTCTCGACAAAACCCCAGTGTCATTCATAAAACAATGCAAACACAATTTAGTGCCCCCTCTAACACATATTTATAACCTATCTCTTCGGCATGGCACTTTCCCTTCTAAATGGAAAACCTCCCACATTATTCCAATCCACAGAAACGTTGATAGACACAACATCAGGAACTATAGACCCATCAGTAAATTATGCATATTCACAATGAAATTTTCAACAAATGTAAAGACATAATAATTCAAGAACAATGCGGATTTTTTCCCCTGAGATCAATAGAAACAAATCTGATGTCTTCCACAGATTTTTTATTGGAAACTGTATCGAAAGTGAAAGATCTGCGGGTACTGATGGACTCTCAATTAACATTCAAGTCACATTTGGAAAAAACTATCAATGCAATAAAATTATGGGATTTCTCAAAAGAAGTTGCCAAAATCTCAGGAATACGAAGTTCCTTCTCAGTAGCTATTATGAAACTTTGTTTCGCATCGGTTGTTTGGAATCCGCAGTATCGAATTCACATAGATAGAATTGAGAGAGAACAGTAAACATTTCTTAGATATATTGTTTCAAGACAAATACACAAATTATTAATAGTGACTACACTCCAAAGATCGACGAAAGGTAACAGACTTGATAATTATTTTCAAACTGGGACTAGCCTAGAGCCCACATCTATTCTCTAAGATTGAATTCAACACTCAAAATTGACAACTAAGAAATCCAGATTTGTTCAAAATACCCTTCAAAAAAAACAACGCTGCGCAAAACTCACCACTATGCAGGATGCTTGAACATTCAATAGCATTTGTAATGACATTGATTATTTTGAACTTAATTTGGTTTGTTCCAAATTTGAAATTAAGAGGTATTACATCGACCATCTAGTGAATTATAGACTCCCTGATTTCAGACTCATTGTATAACTGTATTAACTATTACCTATTCCATAAGTTACTCACTGTTCACCCACTGAACTGATTTAGTAAGTAGAGGGTTCTGTTTTTGGATTGTTCAATCTGTTTATCCCCTGATTGATGGATACATGAATTATCTGGGATTCACACGCTAAAATATCGAACAAGTAGTCAAGATTGAACGAAAAGCATTTATTTGCGATTTTTGATTTTTGCAAAAATGACGTCAGTTGAGGTTAAGTTGTCTGTGGAGTATACACAAAAATTGAAGTAGTTTTACCAGAGATGATTCAAATGATATTAGTGATGATTCCGAACAGCATCTTCTACACCGACGTATCATATGATGAAGTACGACGAGTAGCGGTTCCTTTAAAAATGGCGAAACCTAAATATCATTGAATCGACAGAGACCTACAGAAAACTATCAAAAATTACAAACCCGAGTTGGAGATGAATGACACCACCACCACGACAATACCCAGGCGGAATGTCCCAGCAGCGATGACGTCACCACCACCACTTCGACCACTGGAAAATGAAATTTATAGACTTCTTGTCCTCTCATATGTTGTTATAACCATAACGTGATTCTTTGTATTTCCTATGATTTTTGGGAAGTTTCCCTATCTCTTCTCTAAGTGAAAAACCCTCTTTTCTTCAATTTGTACTCAAACTACTTTTTTCATTGAACTTTTTCCTGAGTGGAAACCCTTTTGGACTTATTTTTATCTTAAATTCGACTTTTTTCTGCTCTGAAGGGAATTTTATTGGATTTTTTTCAAAACTTGAACTTTTTCACATTTTTTTCTGTCATTGTACCCGACAAGAGGAAAAAAGTAGAGAGAGAAAAGCCGAAATACACACACTATTTTATTGCCTATTGTCTCACTTGTTTCGTACGTATATATTTTTCAAGAGCGCTATCCCTGAGAAACATCATTTTTTTATAACATCAGGACCCAAGCTTTCGACTGATCTTGGCGGCTTTTGAGGGGGCATGAAAATCGAACAACGAAATCATTTTGTTCAGTACAAACTTCACCATCGATGTTATTTGATGCAAAAATGCATAAGAGGACAATGAGTTTGAGATCAACTGGCATTAAGGTTGATGGCTTTGGAGTTGCAGAAGGTATATAGAAAAGGTTTGGCAGGTACAGTTGAAGATCCCATAGAGCATGAATTGAAGGCTTCCGTTGGGCGCAATTATTTAAAAATTCAACGGCGATCAGAAAATGTACCAGTGAAAATGAGGAAGACCTATATGAGACGCCGAAAACCTTGTGATCACCAGACCTGACCGTACTACAAACCCGTGTTTGTCTGTGTACGGCTTGATCAAGTGCATGTCGATTGCGGAACAGAGTAGTGAGCGTTGTTTCATTATAGATAACCTAAACAATATTTTTCTGCATATGTCGGAACGATTAGGGTCATGACACGGTCAAGTCTAGTGAGCAGGGGCTTTATCACAAAAGATATCCAGTTGTTTTGTATTATTTTGGTTAATCAAGTTCATCAATTTGGCTTTATCAGCGGATTTTATGTGAAAAGCAACTCCGCCACTTCTGCTCATGGGCCTGTTTTCCCTGCTTTACGAATGACTCGCTTGTAGTGGTTTCCCAGTAGCAATGGTTTTGATGTGTTTGAAATCTATGAGAATGACGTGTTTCCCGCGATACTTTCAGGTGGGAACTGATGTAAAATTATGCATGAGGACTACCTTGACATCTGAAAAATAGAAACGAATGAATTGCACACTTCCAGCTGACTGTGCATCAAGATCAGTCACATTTCGTTGGAAAAATCAATCAAAGACTCCACTTCAAATGTTGCATCTTCTCCTCTTCTTCTGGGCCCATTGTGCACCCACATGATCTGAGAATCAGCTGGGCATGCCGATTTCTCTTTGACATCTTCTGGGTTCAGAATTATGCTACCCAGGTTGATCTTCCTCTGGTGCACTAGAGCGGGGCACTCAGTAAGGATGTGCGACGATGTCTCGTCATCTTCCAGGCACCATCTGCATATGGGATCGTATGTGATTCCGATGAGTTCCATGTGCCTGTTCAGGTGCTTGTGTCCTGTAAGGAGCCCAGTCACAGTCCTGCTATTTCGTCTGTTGAGTGACAGATCTATTTTGACATTTTCTTCGAAGGACCCTTCATTTGGAGCTTTGATTGCCTCATGCATGGCGCCCCTGCCATGTTTTGATGATCTGCTTATGCAGAAGTCCCTCCATATTTGAGATGCCCATGCTATTGGGTATTCCCAAGATTGGTTCCGGTCCGATTGGAGTCTTTCCGATCTGCCTCTTGTTCCCAGGAACACCTGTGTGTCCTGGTACCCATATAAGGCTGACTCTTCTTGTTTTTTGAAATTTTTTATGGCGTTTCTTCACTTGGACACCAATTTGGATGTGATCTTGTTAGATCATATCGCCATGATTGATGCCTTGCTGTTCGAGTAGATGAGAATAGGTCTTCGACTTCTATTGTCGAGGCTTTCCTGAACGCAGGTATTTGACCTGAAACAATGAGGCGTATTTGCCTAGAGGAACTGAGATTTCTCTCTTTGTACCTTCCTTGTATACTACTGCGCCGGACATTTCCCCAAGTCTTGATCCATCTGTATATCAGGTTGATCCGTAGACAGAAGGTCTGCCGGGCGCAACGTCTTTCCATTCATCCCTCGTGGGGGTGATGATTTTTGGTCCTTTTTCAAAATTCAGAACCTGTGGGATGCTGTTTATTTCCATTTGTAGGATTATTCCGGATATTGAAGTGTCCATGGTCTGCCTCCGTGCCAATCCATTTGCCTGTACCTTGGAGTCTGTACGCAGTACGCAGAGCTTCATGTTCAATGACTAGGTGCAGAGGTTGCAGCCCTATCTAGTTCATTTCTAAATATGCTTTTTGTGTACAGCCCTGACTCATTCAGCTCCGTTATGAGCTCGTTAACCACCAGGCAACATAATAGGGGTGACAGAACTCCTCCCTGTGGACACCCTCTTGATACCTTGGCAGCGACGGTTCTCCCGTTTAGTTCTGTCGTTACCACTCACTGCGATAGCATGTAACACCCTTCATTTTTTAACCCCAGATTTGAATTATATTATTCAAATTCAAGAAGGTGAAATCACTTTGCCGATAGGCTGCTCAGATGGATACGGTTAGGCCGTAAGTAAGGTTCAATTAATGACTTTTTCTAGTTTATCAAATTGGGCCACTGAAAAAATTATACATTAATTAACTTGACTAGTTCAAGAGTTGGGCGCCAGGCTTCCTAGAGACAAAAGCCAAAGATAAATAAAATTAAATAAATGTCACCTAGCTTGTATGGGAAGGCAAATAAATATGCAAGAAATTAACTCAACAAATTTATTCCTGACTGAATGGTAATTTGACTGGATAAAGATATAAAAAATTAATGTTAACAATGGTACTAGAAGAGTATAGAAATTTTGTGAAGAAATTGAAAAATTACATGTGAAAAAAGATTATTTTTGACCCTGATTAAATCTCTGAACATTCACAAAATCACGATTCCTCTAGCTGTTGGTGATACAGATATACCTGCGGAGGTCTTCAAGGGAGATGAAGGCTGGTTTATGCGAAGCTGGTCTCAGCGGTACGTCGAAGAAACTGATATCAGCGGTACGATGACGAATCTGATCGTGGGTGGTTATATATTGATTTTTGGACCCCCTTGTTAGTGTGAGTTGCTTTGCTCTTCACGGACCAGGCTGAATTTGATGTGCTGTCTGACCTCCTAGGGAACCAGTCCTTCTGTCTCATTAGGTGGCTTCACTCCGTGGTATATATCATGCGGAGAAGATGATAGGAATCAAAATTTGTACAAAAAAGGGAGAACGAAGGACATCCTTCGAACCTCAAGTTTTATGATTCAAATTTCAATCTAGAGTCAAAAGATAGATGCAAATGAAAACATACAAAAGAATCTCAGTCTATATGGAAGACTGGAAGGTACAGTGGAAGAACAAAGATAATAGCAATCAAATCTGCTATTCTGGATTTAAATTTCCAAGTTTATTTTAATAATTTTAAAAAATATCAACAATGAGCAAAATTTAAAACCAAACAAAACAAATCTCATCCAAAACGTTATGTTCAAATTCAGTTAAATTTTGAAACAAAGTGAGCTTTGATAGGGTGATTATATGTACTTGAAGATTCAAAAAAAATGGAATAAGTAAAGGTATTTCAAAAGAAATATAAAAACGTCCTTGAAACTTTACCAGAGAAAAAATATAGTATTTTAAGCAAAATACTCGGAAATTGCCAGAGGAAAAATCTAATATGTTCAAAGAAAAAAATTCTCTAAAGTTTGCCAGAGAAAAAATATAGTATTTCAAAGCAATATACTTAAATGTTGCCAGTGCAAAAATATACTATTTTAAAGCAAGTACCATATGAAAATATAGCGTTATGAACCGAAAAAAATCAGGGTTCATGAACCAAGATATTAGTCAGAGCAAAAGTATACTCTTCAGTTAAGATGAGAAGAGAGAGACACACGTCTTTCAGTAAGCACAACTCTCTTAGATAAAGATAAAGTCAAATAATTCTTTTTATCGAAGAATTTTCAGAGATAAACCGAAGAGGGAGACCTCACGTATTTCAGTGGGCACAACCCTCTTAGATAAAGATAATTCTGAAATAGGGCGGCAATTCCCTTTTCGAATCGATTAGCCAAGAAATTCTAAAAAAAATTGAATGAATTTCCCTGCTCTTGGCGACAAGGTGGTAACTGAAATGAATTGATTCCACAACGATCAAAAAAATCAAATAACCCTCACTGTGAATTGAATGAAGTAAATCGATATAAGGAACTTATTAAACGTGAATCAAATTTTATGCTTGAGGCATATATCAAATCGAGTGTTCTGAGGCCAGTTAAGCTAGAGGTACAATCCTCTCCAGAAGCAATTTTTTCTCAAGAGAAAAGAAAAATAATCTCATAAACATGTAGTTATGAAAAAAAAAATTGCTTATCAGAGAGCTGTCCTATAAGGTACTGCTCGTCCCAGAAAAGTCGAATACACCCTTCAATCGGAATCCTTGGAATAATCCACTGGTCGTGTGGGGTAAGTAAGCGCTAATCCACTCGGAATTACCAATTATCGGTACCAAAAAAATGAAAAAGCGTAGAACTGATTTCCAAAAAAAAATTAGTCCCCAATGCTCGGAACAGATGTTACGTCAGCCACAACATGTGCTATAAATGCTTTGCCAAAATGGCCGAAGTATATTTTTTTTGTTTTTTTTCTTTACTTAAATCGAAAACACAAATCAACCTTGAAGAAATTAGCCAAAGTAAGATATAAATAATATGTAGATTATTTCAATTCCAAAGGTGACGAGAATCGACAGTTTAGAATATATACTTAACCTTCAAAAATTACCATGTACCATCTAAGAATTCAATATTAAAAAAAGCGTATAATGTTAATCATCTACAACATTAATTGCAAAATAAGGAAAATAATTTTACTTCTCCAAACTCAACAATGATAATCATTCAACTTATAGATCGTACATACCAGAATCAATTCACTCAGCGCACCTGCCTATCTCGAAGTTCAATTCAAGAAAGAGGTCGATCGTCCTTTCGGTTCGACGAAATCACAGTTCACCCGTTTTTTCCACAAACCATTCTCGGTTTTTTCTTCTATTCAAAAACACTACGGAAAAAACAAGCTCAGGACGAAAACAACTGTCATAGACACATATTCGATAGCCTATAATGGAGAGCGCATTAGTTCACGACCTGAGCAGTGACTACTGACCCGTACCACCGTAAAGATAACCGGAAACATTATGAGAAATCGATCATGTATAAGGAAGTAACGAAAAATTCGTTACAAGCATGGACTCGATCCACCTAATCAGTGTTGATAGACTCAAATGACGTGTTATAAAATGCTCCTTCTATATCAATGGAGACCCCCATTGCGGATTTTCCACTAGTCAGTACTCCTCTATCCTGTGTGTCAGATGGTGGAGGGCTGTGTCTGTGGACTCCCTCCCCTGCTTTTGCAGTGGATTACTCTGCAGCGATTGTTCTGAGATGTGCCGATCTACCAGCCTTCCGAATGTTTCAATATGAGAGGACGTCAGGCTGATGGGACGGTACGCCTTGGATTGGGAGTTGTCAGATTTCCCTGGTTTTGGAATAAATACGATTCTAATGGCCTCCATGCCTTCGGTATGTAGTCCAGGGCCAGACACGATCGGAGTATTCTATAAGTAGGAGGATAATAATATCCAGGCCCTCTTGGAGGAGGGCCAGAAAAATACCATCCTCCCCTGGTGATTTGAATGGTAAGAAGGTCTTTACGGCCCATCTCACCTTCACGTACGTTATACTCTTGCAGCCGTTCCGTAGTCCATATGAGTTTTTCCTCATTGGGCTCGTTCTCAAGGCTGGCTGAGTGATTGGTTATAATTCAGGGAAGAGTATGGAGATCAGGTATTGTAGAGTCTTCTCCGCTGATGCAGTTTCCTGTCCATCGGGCAGGGACAGGATACCCACTTCCTTTTCCTGGATCCTAAGAGAGAACTTTGCAGAGCCTTGCTGATGAAGGCATTGTGTTGATGTCATCGCAGTAGGCCCGCCAGCTGTTTCTTCGTGATTTGCCGTATGGCTTTCTTGTATTTCCTCTGGGCAGACCTATAGTTTTCCCAGTCGAGTGGTACTTTCGTACTTTTTGCCTTGTTTGGAAGCTTTCTCGTTACCCTGCGGTGGTTCTCGATTCCTGAGTTCCACCAAGGTGTTCTTCTATTTTCTGACCTCTCTTTGAGCAAGCAGCTATTTTCGTACGAGTAAATGTTGCACTTTAATGTAGGCAATAGCACAGAACACCTCAACTACACAGAATCGTAAGTAAAAGGCGGCACTTTGATCTTCAAGGGGCGAATTTCCGTGACCTGCCTCCTCTGCTAGGTGGTTCATCTGTCACTTTTGAGTGGCAAATTTAAATCAAATGAAGTTCTAGCATTTTTTTCAGTTTGGTTATCGATTCGATTGGAAAATATTCCTGGGTTTCCTTCTCAGTTGTAATACATTCATTAACAATCACTTGCGAAAAGCGAAATCAAAATGGACACAAATGCAAATTCGAATAAAACCAGCGAGAAGTTTGAATTTGACGTTGACAAATGTACCTCTTAGTATAGCACAGGTGCTCTCAAATAAAATTCGGGTGGGAAGATGGACTTACGCCTCTGGGTACCACTGACATGCGCGGTAGAGAGATTTTTCATCCAAACTCATACTTTCTCTCGACGATACCGACGAAACATCGAATTGTTCGGACAAATAGGTGTGTGTGTGTAACTGATGCGCATTGTTTTTGAAAGAAGCACGATTCTGTTGTGGATTTGGTCAAAGCTTCTTGAAGATCAATCACATTTCCTTGTCTATGAAAAATGGAGAATTCACTCTGCTGCTGCTGGAACTTGTCGAGTTGAGCAGGTGCATCGAGGGTCATGTATTCTGTGTGAGACAAAACAAACACAACAAATATTTGGAGCGCATCTGAAGGTCATAATTTATTTCTCAAACGATATGGAGAGGAAAAAACATGACTAGCAAGGTGGGACTCATGCTATTTGCTTTGACATTGCCGGTTCGACTTTTAGCACTCACATATCAATATATGAAGAAGTAAATGCAGTTGAGAATGGACGTATTGAGAGTTTGGGTTTATATAAGTCGATGATATTTTCCAGCTAGCCAACATGTATGGCAATCTCATATAACAAATCGAATGTCATCACAAAGCCTTATACAGATATATATGACGTCAATTATTATTAAAGAAGAATTCTTTTATAATATATAATAATTTTTTTGTTATATCAGTCAATCGGAATGTCACACGTGGTTTGATATATATATATATATATATATATATATATATATATATATATATATATATATATATATATATATATATATATATATATATATATATATATATAATATATATATATATATATATATATATATATATATATATTTTCTAATTCTCGGAATAAAGCTGAGTCAGTTTTATATTTTCTTAACGACGTTTGAATGGTATTTGTCATAGGTTAAAACAAAATTATTTTATTTGAGTTTTGCGTTCGCATTGAAGCAAAAAATAATTTTGTTTTAACTGATATCAAATATCATTCAAATTACGTAAAAATTAATATTCAGATTCAGAATGAAAATCTATATATTGTCAGAAACTAAAGAAAAAAAATATATATATATATATATAAATTCCTTTTTTTAAGTCAACATAATCTGTAGCTCCCGAACTATTCACTTAATACCTCAAAAGTACATTTTCATAATTGCTCTTCGAAGAGAATATAATGACCTGAAAGAATATGGGGTTTTTAGTTTTTTCAATTAAGGGATGGTTTCAGGTTCATTTGGTGGAGCTAAACCTAGGCCAATTTAGAAGAGAAAAATATATAACTATAATAGTATAATTCAATGACCATTAGAATTGAAGATCAGATCTTAATTATAATAGAGCACATTTCCCCGAAATATTCATTCAAATTACTCAAAAACGTACAATTTCGAAGTCCTTAATAGTGACATGAATAATGCGCTAGGTAGCAATTGTTCAAATATAACTATCGACGTGGTTCAAAATACATTTTTGAGATATATTCCGGTTTGTTTATATCATGGTACGTGATAGTGAGAAACGGAAGAGAGTCAAGCTCTGTGTCTTTGCTTCAGAAAGCTCCCGCTATAGTGAAGTTGTGCCCAATGGATCGCATGTTTGAAAGCTCCCTATACAGCAAAATTGTATTTCGAAGGATCGCTGAGCTTATCACGGCCTTCTCTGTGAATATAAGTTTAAAGTTCCTGACCCGTAACTTTTGTGCAGAAGGATCTGAGCCTATCACGGCCTCTCTGTGAATATTAGTTTGAAGCTTCCTGACCCGTAACTTTTGTGCCAGAATTATCGCTGAGCCTATCATGACCATCTCTGTAAATATTAAGTTTGAAAGCTCCCTGATCCCGTAACTTGTGTGACCAGAAGGATCGCTGAGCCTATCACAGCTTCTCTGTAAAAATTAAGTTCGGAACCTTCCTGACCCCGTAGCCTTTTGTGCCCAGAAGGATCGCTGAGCCTATCACGGCTTTCTTGGTAAAGTAGAGACATAGATCTTTTCGATAGTAAAAAGTGTAAGAGAGCAATAAGCTTGAACGAAAGTTAGTCCACCAGAAGATCTTTGACATACGCCAAAGCTGTACTTGGTGTGCCCCGTTTGTAAAATATTGCTTGTAGAGCCAAGCCGTTTAACAGCTTTACTTTGCATAATTCCGTGTGCAACAACCGTCGACTTCGGTTATCGGTCACCAAATTGATAAGTTAATTTGTTGAGCTAGATCCCCGCCCTATAATTATAGACGTAGTTTGGAAAACAATAAAGTGATTGAAAGACAAATCGTTTTGGCTTGTTATCATTTTGTGGTCTGGTTGGGGCAGTCGACGACCAGGCAATTAACCAGTTAAGGTCTGGTGAAATCTGCGCTTTTGGCTTCCAGTGTTGAAGTTATTATAACAACCCTGGAACGTTATATCTCCACTGAAACTGCCCGGAGCAAGTGGCCTTCCCACTATAAACACAAGTCCTCATTCACCGCCAAACGTAGACTGCACGGGAAAAGACCCTTTCACTACATATCAAACAAAAAATTCTTCCGTAAGCTCAGTAACAAAATATAGATTATCCTTTCATATGCAGTGAGATTATTGATTACTTTGATGTGTTCCGGAAATTTGTTGAAACATTTGATACAATATTACAAAGTCACTTTTTTGGTTACACCCAGTCTATGAATGGGACACTGCAGATTTATATGTCCGGTCCTCTAGTTTCAAATTGCGTGAATAAATGCCTTTTTCTGAAGAAGAATAACAGACATTCTTCATTGTATAACGCTGGTACTGTTAATTCTATTTTCCTTGATTTACCCCATGCATGACTCTTTGTACTTGGAATTGGACAAATAAATACGAATAGACACGGGTATGCTCTTAATATCTTGGAAAAAACTGATGAGAACACGATTTCAAGAGGTCCATGGAAAAAATGGAGCAAAAATATTGCTTTGAGTAGATTGTCAAGACAACAAAATAGACAAATATGATGATTCTGGTGTAGCTTAAGCCGAAAAAAAATTAAATCATTCACAACTGACGACTGAACAAGCTGTCGAAGAAACAAAAACGACTACATCGTTACTGGAAATATTATTGTCATTTCGATAACGCGGGGTTGTTTTATTAGCTTCATTATCCATGAAATGTGTCATATCAAAATCTCAAAATATCTCAAAGAATAACATTAAACCGAATGTATTGTAAATGAAGGTGATAGTTGTTGGGCCAAATGAACCACCCCTTTCCAATAACAAAGGATCTGAATACAGCAACCCCAAATGTATACTACGATAATGACTATCCTTTCAATCCATCACTTTAGAACTCCAAGGAAACACGTACCCTTGAGTGATACTTAGCGATAACGTACGAAAGCGAGTTGATGTACATGAACTGAAAACGAAAGTGAAAAAGTTTGATCAAGATGAATGAATATTGTGTGAGGGTTTCAAATGAAATTTTAATTCACCAACATTGTCTCATATGAAATGCACATGGAAGGGCTCATTAGCTGACTGAAAATGACTCTGAAAAACAGGTTCCAAGTGAAGACGTATTCCACACTCTAATCGTCGAAGTTGAAAATACGTTGACCATATTGCCATGAGACCATAAAGATGACAAAGTTTAGAACCTCAAATCACTTTTTACTGGGACCTGATTATGAATCAAGCCCGAATATTTCGAACATTGGACCAATTTGAAAACTTCCTCAATGAAAAGTAGAGGATTTGAAGAGTAATTTCTGTAGAAGATGGACTCGGGAATATTTCCCAGATGATATTGTTACGAAATTGGGGTCCGTTTATTGAAACTCGTCTTAAAAACAGATGATTGCCCTTCAATTTCGCTTCGCAACACAACAAATAACACTCTGACAATACAATACTTATTTACAACTCAAATGCACTGCACTAATTCGAACTACGTTCAACCATGCCATCTGAATGGGGGTGAAGCACCGTGGTTCTGGTCTTGTTGATACCAATCAGTTCGCAAACTTTCTTGGAAAACTTCCTTAGTCGGAATGTAGCTTCTTCGGTACTCCGAATTTCGAGAATGAATTGTACACCAATTACCTGGCTACTGTTGATGATTCTTGGTCTGGAATGGTCTAGGCTTCCACCCATTTGCTGAAAAAGTCCTTGGCAACGGGAATATGTTTGTTGCCATCGTCCGTGACAGGAAAGAGTTCGAGTGGTGCACCTACGTTATATTTTTTCATCTCACCCCTGGACTTTGGGACTTTCACTGGCGCCGCACTCTGGACATATTCTGTACCAGCTTTCCATATCGTCCTGACATTGGATCCAATAGAACTTCTGCCTGATCTTGTCCAAAGTTTAACTGACTCTAAGATTTCGTCCCGATTTTCCCTCGTAAATTTTCTTCAAGACTTCACCTATTTTTTTCCTGGACGAAACAAATTGGGAAATTGACGTCCCATCAGCTGACTATCATGCCCGTTTGAATAATCTATTCTCCACAGCCATAAAATCCCTTTGTTCTCACATTGACTTGAAGATGGGATCTCTGTCCGAAGTATATCTCCAGATGGGCCTGCCAGTTCCGTCATCTTCCTACTGTAGGAAGTCCCCAGTGCTTGGATTGATTTCATATTCAGTTAACAGTCTCGTGCGTCCAATATCGGCGACTCCTTCATGGCATTAAATACGCTGGCAATGCTTACAGGCTTCTGGACACGATCTTGTAGTTCTCATTTTGAAATGGTACTGGTTCAGCTTTTCTATCCATCTACCTATTTGTCCTCCTGAATTCTTTATCTCCGATAGCCATTCCAGGTCCACGTGATCAGTTCCAATGAGAAACCCCTTTCATATAGGTATAGATAGATCAAATGACTGCTTTTCAGGTCCAGCGTTGAAAACCATTGTGAGCCTGCTAATGTGGTCATTGTGTTGTCGATCCTGGGTGAGGAGTAGCTGTCCTTCTCCGTGCCTTCATTCAGTTTTCTATTATCTACACAGAATCTTGTAGACCCATCTTTTCCGGAAACTGGAACAACCGGGGCAGACCATGGACTTTATGATTCTTCGATAATTCCATCTTTGGCAAATGGAAATCTTCTTGACGCTTGTCGAATTGGATGTGCTTAACCAGTATCTATCCTGTGCTTCACCAGGTTAGTTCGTCCTGTTGGTGCTCCTGCAAACTCGAATACTTTTCTTGGTAACTAATTCCTTGGTGGCTCCGTATTCCATCGGTGACGAATATTCCAAGCCGATAAACCATGTATCTCAACAGTTTTGACTATCTGCGATCACAGTACGCCCTCTTTCGGATTGTGTTGTTGAAATGAATTATTTCCCTTCAAATTTCATGATTCTCTGCTCACCATCGAGAGAAAATCCATAGTCACTGATCATATCCATCCCAAGAATGAACTCCTCTTCTATGTCGGCCACAAAAACTGTTTCGATTATTCGCAGTCTTCCGAGGGTTGATGTAATACCGCTGCAGACCAGAAAAACTGAGGAACCAGTTTCTATGACGTCTCTTTGGTTTACCTTTCTTCTGATGGTCGAACTATCGGTGGTACTTTTTATCTCGTTTACATGAGAGACCCCGGGGGGCGTTTTTATCGCTAGCCAGCATGCTCCCCAATATGCTGACTGATTGTAATTTTCCTGATGCCTACCCCTGGACTCTCTAGATAAACCTGTATTCGCAGGTGAGTGAGAACGTGAGGGTATGCTGGCAAGTGAGTGATGGTACCCTTACCCTTCTCTCCCTCTTGAAATGTCTGCTCCCACCACATCTGAAGCACTTTCCTAAAGATTGGTTAGTAGTACTGCTATTCCTAGATTCCAGTTCTCCCAATAATCGAGCATCTATGTTATGCTGTCGCTTATCTTCCTGCGGTGGCTCTTTGATCGATACCACTTTCCCTTTCGTCTTTGAGGTGTTGAATGCCGCTTCCACTTCCAAGGATCTTCATTCTTGCGATTGGGGTCTCCTGGAATAGTCTGTAATATTGCCAAAGCAGGTCGCCTTCTCTTCGTCCCACCCATTTGCCGTAGCGACAGCTTCAAATTGTTTCCAAAATAGGGACCATATCGACTGTCCATCAAATGTCGCTGGTTTTACGGAATTGTGCGATGTGGCAACCCTGTTACGATGGTCCTAAATCTTCAGTGGAGAATTTTTTTTCTAGTTCTTCCCGCACCGCCCACGCTTTCTTCTTTGCTTCTTTTCGGACTGCCTTTACTTCTTTTTTTATCTCACTGCCCCTTCCTTCCATCGTTTTCCACATTGTATTGATTTCGGTCCCAATTTTTTCAACATCAGCCTATGATTTGGTCCTCGGTTTCCTGGATAATCTGATTGCTTTGTGTTGTGTTTTTCTCTGTGTTGCCGTTCCTCATCCTCTTGCTTTTCTATACGCCGTCGTTCCTCAATTATCTTTCACGTTGTTTATCATCCTTTCGTCGACCTATTCCATATTCTTGTTTTTCTTTCTGCCTCTGTTCCATCAGTTCTTGTCTTTCTATTTGCCGAGGTTCCTCCTCAATTCGTTTTTCTTCTTGTCTCTGTTTCTTCTCCTCGGCAAACTGTCGCTTGATTATTTCCATTATGGCCTCCATCTGATCGTAAGGTGTTTTTTTTGTATTCATCAATCATCCTTGAATATTCACTAAAAATCCTCACTTTCGGAACCCACTGTTACGGAACTGGGGCCCGTTAATTGAAACTCCTCTGAACAACTTATTATTGTCTTTTTATTTCGCTTTGGAACACAATACCCACAATATAACTCTAATGCACTGAACTAAATGGACTTCAACTTGAACTACTTTGTTTCTCTGTACAATATTCACGAAAATAACTGCCACGTCCATGATTCGCAACACTTATATATTATATATCGTCCTTGCTTTCTCGAAACTTCGAAACATTCGATGAGGTCATCGGAATTCCCGACGCTCTGGCTGACGAATCTGGGCTAACGGTTGTAAAAAACACATGATTATTTTCATGATTTCTCTTACAATAGTGGGAAAACAAATTATTGGAAAATCATGACAGTTATCATTTCACACATTCCATCTCCAATAAATTTATTGCCGCAACATTCCATGGAAAAGATAAAAAGGGAAATTGTCCACTTGATATGCTTCTTTCATTTCAATTTAATTTCTTATTGAATATACGGAGAGAACAAAGTAATATTTTTCAATCAGGTCAGTATTTTGGACTTGTGAGATAAATATATAATGATTCATATATTTTCGAACAGATCCAGTAGACATGAAACATGGTAGTTTCAATATTCCCTGAAAAGACAATCAGCAATTGGTTACGAAAAGCTCCAATGAACATCAGCAGAGAGAGTCGGGTAGAAATGATTAGTTATTTCTCCAATGGAATTTATAATTTTTGAATTGACATTGTGTTATAATTTTTTATGATTGCACAAATATTCACTAGTCAAATGAGAGTTATTTCCATAATTGTGGTTATTATTGATATAATTCACCTATTTCACTGTTCAATCAATTCCGTCAACCAGACCATACCCATTCAGGTTGTTGTGATATGGGTGGTTATTATCCTGCGAAAGATTGAGTGTATTTTTGTATGAAGTTGAATTTGATTCATTTCATCATATATGTTGATTTATTTGAAGATATTTATTTATTCATTCATTTATGTGGTATATACATCCAACAGGCCGAAGCCCAATTACAGGAGTACTTAATAAATATTACATGTGATTGTGCAATGAAAAGTAGTGACAATTTATAAGTTTGGTTGACTTACAGGTAATAGGTCAGTCAGAAACCAAGGTGTTCATAAAATCAGATGTGGAATCATCTGTCACTATCTTCCATCGTTCTAGATGACCTTTTGGGGGATATTCTTGTTGAGAATGGAAACATTATAAAAATATTTTCATTTTCATCACATGTATATTGCGATCTCACAATTCACAGTAGGGTGATAATGTATTCCTATAGTAGATGTGGAGTGCTTACCCATATCTGGTTGAAAAACTGGTCAAATCTATAGATGATATGCTCGATAACTCGATATGAAGTCTATAAAAACTGAGTTTCACGACTCTCTAAACTTCTATGGCGGCAAAATCGACAAATTTACTGCTCGAATGAACGCCTTCCAAGAAACAGTCAATGCCTTCCAAGGTCTGCGGGACGACGTAGATTCCATTATTGAAGAATGTAAGAAACTTCGCACTGAGCTCGAAGTGCTACACCAACTAGGGAGAAACGGCAATCTTGAAAAATGAGGAGTACCTACCGGAAGGTCAGAATGAAAATACCAAACATCTCGTTCAAAACATTTGCTCAAAATTACAGGTTGAAATCAAAGAGGTCGACCTCGAAAAATGTCACCGACTGTCTACCTTTCCGAATGCTACTGGCACAACAAATCACAAAAATATTGTTGTAAATTCTACTCGCGCTCTATTGGGTCTGCAGTTCTGGAAAAGCAACGTAGTTTTGAGAAACAACATATTTCCCTCTATTTCTGTATTTCTGTAGTTTTGAGAAACAACATGAATCTGAATGACGTAGATTATTAGGGTGAGGGGCGTATCTTCATTAATGCACATCTAGCACCATTTTTTAAACAGCTCTCCAGAAAAGCTAGAGAAGCGTGCAAAAATATAACAACAAGTTTTGTTGCATAAGAGACTCTGAAATATTCGTCAAAAAGTCCGAGGCCAACACACATCATAGATGAAGAAACCCTCTGTATTTCAGTCAGAGCCTTACTATCCCACATTTATACCAAAATTATTTTGTCTGGATACTCAGCATACCAAATTCGATAACCTGCTATCTATTCTATCAAAATACCAGAGGCGTCAGGACAAAAAATGATGAATTTCATCAATCAGTGAGTAGTGGCGATTTCCAGTTCATCTGTATAACAGAGATTTGGCTAAATGACAACATCCTGTCTTCTGAGCTGTTGTCACTATCGTACATTGTGCATAGAAATAATTGTGACCCTGTGTTGAGTGGAAAATGTGAGGGTGGCGGTGTTTTAGTGGCAGTAAGCAGTGCTTTCTCATCAACGCACATCCCTGAATGGTCTAGTACAGGGTTGATTGAAGAAATATGTACCTCCGTAATACTGGATAAAGGTGAACAACTCTGGCTCTGTTGTGTGTACGCTCCACCAATATGTGAAGCTGTTGACTATATTAATCACATGAACAAAGTTGAAGAAATTATAAATGCCAACCATAATGAGTATGTGATAATTATTGGTGATTACAACTTACTGAATTCACAATGGCGTGAAACGGCACACGCAACTCTTGGTTTGTTACCGTTCAACGTTTCGGATATCAGTGAATTATTTGTTAACAATATCTCTTTGCTCGAACTTGGTCAACTCAACAACATTTAGAATCATTATAGTAAAACTCTAGTTCTTGCTTTGCCTGAAAATGTTCCCTTAAAGGTCACACAAAAAAGTTACAAAAGGCTGATTTTTTCTAAAGCAGATACCATATGTTTAAACGAACATCTGAGCTCCATTTCTTGGACAAACGCTCCACACAATCTCGGGGTAGACGAGGTGGTTGATGTTTCCTATGAAATAGAAATATATTTATTCATCTGTTAAAGTAGCAATACAAATATGTTGTAACAAGTATCAATACACAGATGTAACTACTATTGATCATGCTATTGAACTGTTCGTTCCCAAAATGAAAATTAGGAATTCCAATTTCCAAAACTTTGGAAGAGGTCTGGTAATCAACCCGATTATGACCTTTACTCCTCTTTCAGAAGGATCTCGAAGGCTCACATAAAAACAGATCACAAAAAAATCCTCAAAAAATCTGAAGACAACATAAATTGCGACCCAAAACTCATTTGGTCGTATCTATCGGCGAAAAAAAAGAGACATATGCTCCCACAGAATATGCAATTCGAGAACCTATCTGCCTCCAATGTCCAATATGTCCATGTATGCTGATGACATCAAGATTCTCAAAAACATAAATGAAAACTCGGATATCGAAAAATTACAATCCGACATAAATAATTTCACCAAATACTGTGCCTGCTTTTCCTGAATATAAAAAATGTCACCAGATTACTTCCACCCGGAATCTGAACCTCACTCCAATTCAACTACAACTGAATGACGTATCCATTATTGCAATGTCTGAAGTGAGTGGCGTGGGAGTGAGAGTCGACGCCAAACTCTGTTCCGAAGCTCAAATTGAACACATTGTGCAAAAGTCTTTGAGGACCCTAGGTTTCGTTTCAAGAAGCACCAAAGAGTTTCATGACTACCGATCTGTGTTTAAAATTTTTGATTCGCTGGTCAGGCCAACACTCGAATACTGTAGCACTATATGGAATCCTGCGTATGAAAAATACATTAAACGTATTGAATTCGTCCAGAAAAAGCTCGTCAATGTCATCAACTACAGGTTTCACCGGTACAGACATTACTTTTCATACCACAGTAACCTGAGTTTTTACAGGCACCAAGAGACGTGATTTTGTTGACATTTATCTAGTGTTCAAAATTTTCAATGATCTTCTAGACTGTCCCCATTCAACTGATCGTTTCTACTCAGATGTAACCTCTATAACACACGAGTTGAACAAACCTTTCGAATTCCTCACTTCACTAATAATCACTCATACAATGCACCCATCACACGTTGTATTTTAACATTCAATGTCATGAAAGCGACTCCTCCATTGATATCTTTCGAGCCAAACGTCCTTCGAAGAAAAATTCAAGGAACTTCTTGTATCTATGTATGTTGCTGTCCCTTGATGAAATGATAAAATGATTGATCTTGTTTATGTTGTGCTTATGTTTGTTTGTACTGTTTTTTTTTCTTTTCTTTTTTTTTTCTTTTCTTTTACCCTCAAAACTGTATTTGTAACTTCTTAAAATCCCTAAACATATTAGTTATTTACCTTTGTTTAGTATTAGGTTCACAGATCTAGGTACACATAGTTGTATAATTTTTCGTAATGTTGTGTCCTTGTAATTGGGCTCATGCCAGTAAGGGGGCATGCACATGAATGTATAAATAAATGAATATACTATTTACTTAAGCGACTAGATTTATATAATTGTAGGAAAAATTAAATTTGCAGCCACTCGAAACTTCTATTCTTTGTGCTAACTCAGTAATGCTCAGTAATTCTAAGTAAGGAAGTGTGTTCTGAAAAACAAGTCTATGGAGCCCATCCCACCAGGCATGGAAACAGGGGGGGGGGGGGCAACGGGTGCAATTGCCCCCTGACGTACGACCGAAGCACTTCCTTTCAAACAATTTCTCCAAAATTTTTAAATTGTCGTTAGGACATCATTATATTTACTAGAGTCGTTATTAACGCTTAGTGCATCACTACTTTAAAAAAATATTACGTGCGTCGAGTCCGCGCCTCCACAAATGATGTGTTCTGTTACCAATGCGTTTTGTTTTCCCCCACGGCTCCTTTTTCCCGCGCACTTGAGAGTACAGATAAGACAGAGAGCTCAGTCCGTTGCGCGTCAATAGGCCAACACTCCACGAATCTTCTGAGATTTTGTCGAGAGTTCTTGCATGTATCCCAATGACCATGACAGAAAACCGCCTTCTCGGTCCTGACCTTGTATGCACATCCATAGGCATATTTCTATTGATACCAAGAGAGTTATACAAGATTTTCAAAAACTGACCGTAAGAAGAAATGGGAGTTTGATATTTGAATTGAAAATAACTATTTAAATTGAAGAGGGAAACATTCTCAATTGAATATTGAAAAGAAAGATTTTTCTGAAAATTGAAAAATCTATCACCAAATTGCACAAGTAACCACACTTATTCCTTTCACATCTATATGCGCATTTCGATAACTAAGTTATCATCATCAGTAGGTTAACTACACTTAATAAATTGTAACATTATCTAACAATTTATACCTGCTGTTTTTAATTGGGTTATTTTATACTATTTAATGTTTCTCAAGTCTCTAATGGAATCTTAATGGTTCTATGTGGATTAAGGAAAACAGAGTTGAATACATAGGTCCATTATTCTCATTAAGTGAATTTTTATTATGGTATTAGGCAGACTGATTTTCTAGTGTCGTTCACCGATTTGATCATTTTCAAATTATGCATGTCAATTTTGTGACAAGATTCTTTCATATGGTCAGCCACACTTGACTACAGTAAGTAGCACGGGTCAAATATTCTTGGAGCCATATGGAAATTGAACATTTTGTCTGACCATAATAGACTTTGTCACAATTTCGACAACTAATTTCATAAATTCCCGACTTATCTAATTTGTCCGTTTTGTCGTTCGGGTTTCCTAATAATGTTTGAGAGTTATTTCTATCACTATGAACTGCTTGGAGATTTACATCCCGGAATATGGTGTTGAGACCTCTCGGAGGTTTGGATATAGATGAATTCTCGCGAATATTTTGCTATCCGTCGTTTTTCTTAGAGTCGTGGTTTCATTCACTAATCGTGTGAAACGCTTCTTTCTTAAGAGATTATCAATAATGTCTGGGGCATATCCATTAATTATTGCTATTTCCTTGATATTCTTGATTTCATTTTGAAAACGATCAACGCTCAATGGGAAGTTTACGGCTCTGTGTATAAGAAAATTGAAACTAGACATTTTGTGTTGAATGTGGTGTTTTGAATCGGCTGGAATGAACCTATTCGTGTGGGTGGGCTTTCTGTAGATGTCTTTTTCCAAATGCTCTTCATTCATGATGACCAGAGTATCAAGAAAAGGTAATCGTTCGTCAACTTCCATTCCTACCGTGGAGTTTATCCGTTCGGATACTGAATTCATGGATGTTAGGAAGACGTCTATGTTTTGATTTTTTGTGTCAAAAATACAATATACATCATCCACATACCTAAGCCAAATTTTTGGAAAATATTGACTTGAAATTTCAGATTCGTTTCGAATTCACTCATGGAAAGGTTTGCCATGAAAGGTGAAAGACAAGTAGATAAGCTAAGCGGGTACGAGCGCAACCCCTATTTTGGGGTGGGTTTTGGCGAGTGGGTGGTTTTCGGAAAGGCGGGGGTAGGGATGATGGTGGCGGTCATGGGCGGTTCGTTGTGGGAGGGGTTTGTGAAAAATGGCGGTTAGTGAGAGGGGTGGGGTGGTGGGTGTATGTGGGTAGGGAAGAAGGTTGGGGGTGAGTGGTCTGTGATTGGTCGCAATGATGGCAGCCATGTTGTGTATGGGAGTGTGTGATTGAGAGTGGGGGTGGGGAGAGCTGTGATACGTCGTGGGAGTGGTGATAGCCGCCGGCCGCTATCCAATATCCGAGCAGCAGCCATATTGAAATGGGAGTGTCAACCAATAGCTGCATTCGTCAACGGCCGTGGCCGTGGGTGTGTCCTGCCTTCGTCAACGGTATTGGTCGGACGGAAGACTGAATGACAGAAGTGTCACATGATCAGTGAATGGCGGCGGCCATTTTGGAAAGTGGGAGGAGTCAGCAGTGATGATGCGGCCATGACTCAACCGACAAGTATTTGCAGGAATATTATCTACGTCAGCACTTTCCTCTTATCAGTTGTTTATTTAAGCGACCGGATATCGGCGGCATCCTTTGTTTACATTAACAAGATAAGAGAGAATGCAGCTGCACGCTCGAACCGTGGGATCCTTTTGCATATTCAAGGTCAAATTATTGCATCATCCAAGCCAGTTCTGAGAATTTTGTCGAGTTGGCAGTTTTCCAACTGCGCAGTAGGAAATTGATGTGGGTGACCGATCCCCACCGTCAGCTTCATTCATCATCTGTCCTCTGAACTGTAAACATCGTTCTATTCA